>JAODAL010027950.1:0-54115 GCA_025379985.1 Phyllomedusa bahiana | reverse complement strand
TAACACGGCCGCTAGATACAGCGCAGTTTGGCCTCACCGAGTGACCCCTGCGCGACGTCCCCTTGCTGTGCTGCGACCTGCCCCAAGAATGTTTGTGCCATTGCCACTCGCAGGCGAAGAGCCTGCCCCCTCTTTGTCTGACATACTTTTTGGGTTCTAAAATGTACAGACACTGTTTGATGAAAGTTTCTGTATATGATAATACACACCCTGTATTTGACTCCAAATAAAACCCCATAAGAAGCTTGGGTAACCCTTGGATATAAATTGCGCTCCACAAATGGGCAGGAAAAATTGACTTGTATGTGCCGTTTAAAAACTCTGTATATTTTACTGAATATAAAAGCACAAACAGGCTTAATTAACCTTCAGATATGAATTATGCTACAGAATTTCTTCTCTGGCGGTGAAAAACAAAGTTTCTTTTACTGAGTACAACTGCAGAAAAACACTTAGTTACCCTTGGATGTAAGATGCGCAAAAGAATTGAGCAGCCAAAAACTACTATCTTTGTAGCGTGTTACAATGGCGTGTATTTTACGCTACACAACAAGAGAAAAAATTGTAATTAATCTTCGCTTGTGAATTATGCTACAGAAAAATGTCTTTTTTGGCGGTGAAAAAGACGGTTTCTTTTAGTCACCACAGCAGCAGAACAATGCTTAATTAACCCCTAGATGTAAATTGCGCAAAAGATTTGAGCAGCCAAAAATGAAGTGGTATTTGTATTGTAAAAACGCTGTTTCTTTAAATGAATACAACAGGAACTGGTTTAGAACCCACTTGGATATTGAATGTATATGCAGCTGCAGTGGACGCACACTGGATTTCAGATCCAATACCCCAAAAAATCAGAAATAGAACGTTAAGAGAAGCAGTCTCTGAGACAAGCTGAGACACCCTACAAAAATCGCTGTATAAAAATCAATTCTTCAGTAAGAGCTATCACCCGCAGCAGCACCTTCCCTGATCATACAGTGAAGGAGTGTGAGCTCCCAGCGTCGCGCCCGGACTTATATAGTGCGGTTTACGTCACGAATCCCGCCGGTCTCTGATTGGCTTCATCTCTGCACAAAGTCATGCAGGCTATGCCCTTCTTCCTCCCAGAGTGCTTTGCCCCATGTAACGCCATGTGCTCGCAGCCATTTTAATCAATCAAAAGCACACTTCGTTCACCCAAAGTCCCCCAAACTTTGACTTCGTTCAGAAAACCCAAGTTTTCCTGAAATTCCCAAAACGATTCCACTTTGTTAGAATCAATTCGCCCATCCTAGTGAAAAGGGATTGGCTATCGGCCAATACATCCCGTTCAAGGTGCCCAGCTACAAGTTGGGGCCTAAAATATTGGGCCCATTTGTGGTTTCTCCGGCAACTTAACCCCGGTGTCTTAAAAAACTCCGCTTGCCCCCACTCTACAAAGTCCAGAACACCTTCCATGTCTCTCTCCTCAAGCCTGTGGTGCTGAATCGCTTCTCCCGTGGATCTGTCACGCCTTCTCCTGTGGCCAACGCTGATAACATCTTTTTAGGTCAAGAGGTGCTGGCGGAGAAACAGTAAGGGGGAAGCGGTTCTTTTTATTGGGCTGGGAAGGGGTTCTGGCGGAGGAGCGTTCCTGGGAACCTGGGCCAACCTATCTCCTGACCTTCTCTTCAGGTTCTGAAAAAAGAGGGGGAGACCTAAGGGGGGAGTACTGTCATGGGGGTCGCGGACACCACTGCTCACCGCGGCCGCCCTCCTGCCCACCGGGGCTCCGGCGCGGGTGCCGCTACCATCCCCCTGCTTGCCGGGCGCCAGCTTCCTTACCACTCCACGCTCCTGTGAACGCCGAGCCAGTCCGTCCCGGCCGCCGCGTGCGTGCCCGTTTCCTAAGGCGCGCGCGACGACTGGTCTGGATTTAAAGGGTCAGTGTCCCGGAAATTGGTCTATTCCCGGGCGCTGGTCCTATATAAGGGATACGCCCCCAACACTCCTTGCCAGTCTGTTGGTGTGCGTTACGTGTTGTCAGTGAGTTCTAGTATCCATATTGATTTCCCGTGTACCAGTCCGCCTGCTTACGTTCCAGACCTTGCCTGTTTGCCGCCTGCCCTGACCATCTTCCCGTCTCTGACCACGAACCTCTGCCGCCCGTCCTGACCTTCTGCCTGTACCTGACTACGTCTCTGGATTACGATTCTGTACCACGCAGTATCCCGGCCGCCATTGCAAGCAAGTCACGTCAGGGGTAGCGACCTGGTAGCCTCACGCCGCAGCAAGTCCATCCCGCTTTGCGGCGGGCTCTGGTGAATACCGGGGGCAACTTAGACTCCGCTCCCTGGCGTGGCTAAACTATCATCGCTTGCGGTGGTCCAGCGAATCCACCAAACCCTTACACTCCTAAGTACAAGAATATAACTACTATAATACTGCTCCCTATGTACACGAATCTAACTACTATAATACTGCCCCTTTGTACAAGAATATAACTACTATAATATTGCCCTTATGTACAAGAATATAACTACTATAATACTGCTCCCTATGTACAAGAATATAACTACTATAATATTTCTCCCTATGTAAAAGAATATAACTACTATAATACTGCTCCCTATGTATAAGAATATAACTACTATATTACTGCTCCTATGTATAAGAATAAAACTACTATAATACTGCTCCCTATGTACAAGAATATAACTACTATAATACTGCTCCCTTATGTGTAAGAATCATAACTACTATAATTAACTGCCTCCTATGTACAAGATTTAACTACTTATAATAACTGCCTCCATGGTACAGTAATAACTACGTATAATACTGCCCCTATGTAAAATAATACAACTACTATAATACTACCCCCTATGTACAGGAATATAACTACTATAATACTGCCCCTATGTACAAGAATATAACTACTATAATACTGCCCCCTATGTACAGTAATATAACTACTATAATACTGCTCCCTATGTACAAGAATATAACTACTATAATACTGCTCCTATGTACAAGAATATAACTACTATAATACTGCCCCTATGTACAAGAATATAACTACTATAATACTGCCCCCTATGTACAAGAATATAACTACTATAATACTGCTCCCTATGTATAAGAATATAACTACTATAATACTGCCTCCTATGTACAAGAATATAACTACTATAATACTGTTCCTATGTACAAGAATATAACTACTATAATACTGCCCCCTATGTACAAGAATATAACTACTATAATACTGCTCCCTATGTACAAAAATATAACTACTATAATACTGCCCCCTATGTACAAGAATATAACTACTATAATACTGCCCCCTATGTACAAGAATATAACTACTATAATACTGCCTCCTATGTACAAGAATATAACTACTATAATACTGCCCCCTATGTACAAGAATATAACTACTATAATACTGCCCCTGTGTACAAGAATATAACTACTATAATACTGCTCCCTATGTACAAGAATATAACTACTATAATACTGCTCCTATGTACAAGAATATAACTACTATAATACTGCCCCTATGTACAAGAATATAACTATTATAATACTGCCCCTATGTACAAGAATATAACTACTATAATACTGCCTCCTATGTACAAGAATATAACTACTATAATACTGCCCCCTATGTACAAGAATATAACTACTATAATACTGCCCCCTGTGTACAAGAATATAACTACTATAATAATGCTCCCTATGTACAAGAATATAACTACTATAATACTGCCCCCTATGTACAAGAATATAACTACTATAATACTGCCCCCTATTTACAAGAATATAACTACTATAATACTGCCCCCTATGTACAATAATATAACTACTATAATACTGCCCCTATGTACAAGAATATAACTACTATAATACTGCCCCTATGTACAAGAATATAACTACTATAATACTGCCCATATGTACAAGAATATAACTACTATAATACTGCCCCTATGTACAAGAATATAACTACTATAATACTGCTCCTATTTACAATAATATAACTACTATAATACTGTCCCCTATGTACAAGAATATAACTACTATAATACTGCTCCTATGTACAAAAATATAACTACTATAATACTGCCCCCTATGTACAAGAATATAACTACTATAATACTGCCTCTATGTACAAGAATATAACTACTATAATACTGCCCCCCTAAGTACAATAATATATATAATATAATACTGCCCCTATGTACAAGAATATAACTACTATAATACTGCCCCTATGTACAAGAATATAACTACTATAATACTGTCCCCTATGTACAAGAATATAACTACTATAATACTGCTCCTATGTACAAGAATATAACTACTATAAAACTGCCCCTATGTACAAGAATATAACTACTATAATACTGCCTCTATGTACAAGAATATAACTACTATAATACTGCCCCCTATGTACAAGAATATAACTACTATATTACTGCCTCCTATGTGCAACAATATAACTACTATAAAACTGCCCCCTATGTACAAGAATATAACTACTATGATACTGCCCCTATTTACAGGAATTTATCAACTATTTTACTGCCTGAAGTTTCACTAGATGGTATCGCGTTGGCACAGTCTTGTGCACTCTCTTCTCTTAGATCTTGCAGTCTGCTTTGTCGTCTTTCTATCTGAACCCTTTTTAAATTCAGCTGAGGAAAACATGTCAAAACTCCTTAAACAATGATAAATGCGCCCTGGGCGTCCAACTTTCCTCCTTCTTTACAAGTCGGTGAGTGACGGTGATTTATGACGTTGGAGATTTTCCTTAAGCTTGTGGTTTTCAAAGAATAAAGAAAGGTCAAAGGAGCTGAGAGCCTTACATGGCGGCTGCCGCTCCCCCGGGCTCTTTTATTGTCTGTTAATATCTTATTGTCAGGTCTATAAAATTATGCAGTTATGAATAATTTATACTTCAAATAAAAAAATAATAAACAACATACAGAAGAACATTACAATTTTTAAATTACTTTTTTATTTCTTTCCTAAAACATTGGACCACAGTCTTCTCAAATTTATCAAAGTATGGAGATATACAATAAAATATTCGTCTTAAAGGGCGCTATCTACTCCGTATTGTATAATAAAAGTTACCCGTGACTATTGTGTCTTATGACCTGAGGTTTGAATTTCTCCTCCCTCCCTTTGGTGTAGACCAAATTTATTCAGTTATTACTAATGTTTTAGATAAATAGTTTATTATATAATGTTGAGTGGTTTCAGTATAATACTAAAACCACTTAACATTCTATAATTTACTATTTTTCTAAAACATTAATAAATTTATTAGTTACAACTTCTATAATTTCTATAAACACCTATTCTATACTAAAAAACTGCTTTTATACAATTCAATACATTAAAAAGCGATTTATAAGATTAAACACTGTAAAATGCTGAAGTGCTCTATTGGGCTTCATCTGAAAAAACATGTAAAATGCTTTCAGTTATAGTGCCTCTATTAGGCTTCGTAGGAAACACATATAAAATTCATTCAGTTATATCGCCCACTATTGGGCTTGTAGATAAAATTATGTAAAATGCTAGTGCAGTTACACGCCTCCTCTATTAGGTTTACATTTGGAAACAAAATGTAATAATGCTTCATTATATAAGCGCCCTCTATTAGGCTTTAGATAGGAAACGCATGTTAAATGCTTGCAGTTATAGCTGGAGCCTTATTAGGCTTCGTATGAATCACATGTAAAATGCTTTCAGTTATAGCGCCCTCTATTAGGCTTAGTAGGAAACACATGTAAAATGCTTGAAGTTATAGCGCCCTTTATTAGGCTTCGTTGGAAACACATGTAAAATGCTTTCAGTTATAGCACCCTCTATTAGGCATCCTCTTACACTACAACTTAAGTGAAATTGTAGGTCATTAGATTACTAAAGTTCAAACAGTTCTTTAGATCAAATGAGACCTCTAGGGGCCGATTTAGTATATTACATACCCTTACATACATATATACATATGTAAGGGTAAAGTATATTACTATATTACTTAAGATTTTCCCTTTTCAAACTACAACCTGTGTATATATATTGAAAAATGGATTAAAAAAAACGCATCAAAAACACATGCAAAACGCATCCAAAAAGCCTCAGCTGCTGCGTTTTTGGATACGTTTTTGGGATGCAGTCTTCAATGTGTTTCTCTTCTAGTAAAAAACAGATAAAAAAAAACGGATCCAAAACGTCGTGTGAACATACCTTTATACTGTTACACTATTATACAAACTGTGCACTGACTACTTTACATTGTATCAAAGCATCAGATCTTTAGTGTTGTCCCATGTGAAGATATAATACAATATTTACAAAAATGTGAGGGGTGTACTGACTTTTGTTGTCACTTAGAGGTGTACTCACTTTTGTTGCCAGTGGTTTAGACATTGATGTCTGTGTTGAGTGATTTTGAGGACACCACATCCCCCTGTGAGACAAGCCGAGCACTGACTACTTTACATTGTATCAAAGTGTCAGATACTCAGTGTTGTCCCATGAGAACACATAGCACAATATTTCCAAAAATGTGAGGGGTGTACTTACTTGTGTGAGATACTGTATATAATGGAGGGGTGTACTTACTTGTGTGAGATACTGTGTATAATGTGAGGGGTGTACTTACTTGTGTGAGATACTGTATATAATGTGAGGGGTGTACTTACTTGTGTGAGATACTGTATATAATGTGAGGGGTGTACTTACTTGTGTGAGATACTGTATATAATGTGAGGGGTGTACTTACTTGTGTGAGATACTGTATATAATGTGAGGGGTGTACTTACTTGTGTGAGATACTGTATATAATGTGAGGGGTGTACTGACTGTTGTGAGATACTGTATATAATGTGAGGGGTGTACTGACTTGTGTGAGATGCTGTATATAATGTGAGGGGTGTACTGACTTTCATGACATACTGTATATAATGTGAGGGGTGTACTGACTTGTGTGAGATACTGTATATAATGTGAGGGGTGTACTTACTTGTGTGAGATACTGTATATAATGTGAGGGGTGTACTTACTCCTGTGAGATACTGTATATAATGTGAGGGGTGTACTTACTTGTGTGAGATACTGTATATAATGTGAGGGGTGTACTTACTTGTGTGAGATGCTGTATATAATTATGAGGGTGTGTACTGACTGTGTGAGATACTTTATATAATGTAGAGGGTGTACTTTATAACTGTGGTGTGATATGTCTGTATATAATGTGAGGGGTTTACTTACTTGTGTGAGATGCTGTATATAATGTGAGGGGTGTACTTACTTGTGTGAGATACTGTATATAATGTCAGGGGTGTACTGACTATTGTGAGATGCTGTATATAATGTGAGGGGTGTACTTACTTGTGTGAGATACTGTATATAATGTGAGGTGTGTACTGACTGTTTTGAGATACTGAATGTCATGTAAGGGGTGTACTTACTTGTGTGAGTACTACTGTTTTATTTATGTGAGGTGTATATTTGTGATCTGTTTTTTAATTTAATACTGAATGTATAATGTAAGGTAAGTACTTACTTGTGTGAGATGCTATGTATATAATGTGAGAGGGTTTTGTACTTACTTGTGTGAGATACTGTATATAATGTGAGGTGTGTACTGACTGTTTTGAGATACTGAATGTAATGTAAGGGGTGTACTTACTTGTGTGAGATACTGTATATAATGTGAGGTGTGTACTGACTGTTTTAAAATACTGAATATAATGTAAGGGGTGTACTTACTTGTGTGAGATGCTGTATATAATGTGAGGGGTGTACTGACTTGTGTGAGATACTGTATATAATGTGAGGGGTGTACTGACTTGTGTGAGATGCTGTATATAATGTGAGGGGTGTACTGACTTGTGTGAGATACTGTATATAATGTGAGGGGTGTATTCACTTCTGTGAGATGCTGTATATAATGTGAGGGGTGTACTTACTTGTGTGAGATACTGTATATAATGTGAGGGGTGTACTGACTGTTGTGAGATACTGTATATAATGTGAGGGGTGTACTGACTTGTGTGAGATACTGTATATAATGTGAGGGGTGTACTTACTTGTGTGAGATGCTGTATATAATGTGAGGGGTGTACTGACTGTTGTGAGATGCTGTATATAATGTGAGGGGTGTACTGACTTCTGTGAGATACTGTATATAATGTGAGGGGTGTACTTACTTGTGTGAGATACTGTATATAATGTGAGGGGTGTACTGACTGTTGTGAGATGCTGTATATAATGTGAGGGGTGTACTTACTTCTGTGAGATACTGTATATAATGTGAGGGGTGTACTTACTTGTGTGAGATGCTGTATATAATGTGAGGGGTGTACTGACTTGTGTGAGATACTGTATATAATGTGAGGGGTGTACTGACTCCTGTCAGATCCTGTATATAATGTGAGGGGTGTACTGACTGTTTTGAGATACTGAATATAATGTAAGGGGTGTACTTACTTGTGTGAGATACTGTATATAATGTGAGGGGTGTACTTACTTGTGTGAGATACTGTATATAATGTGAAGGGTGTACTTACTTGTGTGAGATACTGTATATAATGTGAGGGGTGTACTTGTGTGAGATACTGTATATAATGTGAGGGGTGTACTGACTTGTGTGAGATACTGTATATAATGTGAGGGGTGTACTTACTTGTGTGAGATACTGTATATAATGTGAGGGGTGTACTGACTGTTGTGAGATACTGTATATAATGTGAGGGGTGTACTTACTTGTGTGAGATACTGTATATAATGTGAGGGGTGTACTGACTTGTGTGAGATACTGTATATAATGTGAGGGGTGTACTTACTTGTGTGAGATGCTGTATATAATGTGAGGGGTGTACTGACTGTTGTGACAGAAGGTGTGTTATCGATTTTGGGAATAGAATGAAAAATAGGAGTGATTGGGTTCCTTACAAACAGCTTACCTGCCAGATTTTGGGTGATTGCCCCCAAAGTAACTCCCTCATCCAAAAGTCTTCTATAACCCTTAAATTGGGGTTAGGGCATTCCAGGTTTTTTAGGGCTTGACTTATCTCCCAGCGTTGCTTCATGCCTCGTGCCGCTCCCATCTTCCATGACCGTCTGATGTCACAAGGTCACCCCTGTGTCGTGGAAGCAGAAATTACATCATTGTGACATTGGATTCCATTCACCTCGTCCAACCTCACTTCCCAAAACATAGGAGTAACCTCAAGAAAACAGAAGAGACGTGTAAATCGAGCAACACTGAAAGCCAAATTAACCCCTAAATACCTTTACCCTAATCCTAAACCCCATTTAGTGTTAGGCTAGGTTCACACGGCTTAATTACGCCGTGTGGCCGGGGGCGGGGCGGGAGCGGGGCAGTGAGCGCGGGGCTAGCACTTCGCCGGCCCATAGACAATCACTGCGAGCGGCGCGTATACGGTGCTAGAAAGTGACATGTCAATTATCTCCCCGCCGGGCGGGTAGAGGAGACGTAATCCATAGTTCTCTATGAGAACTGTGAATTACCGTAATTACTGGGACGTTTTCAGCCCGTAATTTGCGCGTAATTACGGACCGAAATACGGCTCATTTTAAGCCGTGTGAACATGGCCTTAGGTTTGGATTTACGGCTTTTGTCTTCAAGATTCTAATTGCTTAGATTTGTGTCAAATTCAAATTTGCTCAAATCCAAAGTACAGCACCAATAGTGAGTCTAATCAAGGACAGTGAATTCTGGAATTTTTTTGTGCAGCGCTGTAGAATATGTTGGTGCTACATAAGCAATTAGAAATGAAAAATATGAATGTGTTAGGGAGTAGTGCTATAAGTAGTGTTGATCAAACTGTTCTAGAAAAGTTCTAGTAGAACTTCTCGAAATTTTAGAACTTGAGCCAAACATTTTACTGTTCGTTCGAGTAAAGTTCTAGTTCTAGTTCTACACGCCATTTACAGTTACGTTTTCAGCGGCTTTCTGCACTTTTGGCAGCCATCCAATCACCATTCTGCACTTTTGGCGCCATCCAATCACCTTTCTGCACTTTTGGCGCCATCCAATCACCTTTCTTCACTTTTGGCGCCATCCAATCACCTTTCTGCACTTTTGGCGGCCATCCAATCACCTTTCTGCACTTTTGGCTCCATCCAATGACCTTTCTGCACTTTTGGCGGCCATCCAATCACCTTTCTGCATTTTTGCCGGCCATCCAATGAGTGAAGAGCACAGAGAAGTGTCAAAAACGTCATCACTGAGGTGTAGGACTCTCATTGGCTGCTAAAATCACATGACCCTGTTATATATATTTCACTGTGTTGCCTTGTGCACGCTATTTTCAGCTCTCTCTGTACTGTACAGACTGCTCTTAGTTAGATACCACTTTCCCCTCCATAGACAGCAATAGTTAGGGAGTTTGGTATTGCCGGCTGCATCTTTCCCACACCCAGAAGCTGTTATTTGGTGACATTTGCAGCCTCACATAACGCCTAACTCTCATATACATGGATATATATTATACAGAGTGCTTGGATTTGCTAAATCATACTCAGTGTCCAAAAGTTCTGTTTTTGCAGTGTTGGGGGTTCAGTAATTGTATAACACACCGTCTCCAAATCTCCTATGTGTCAAAGGAGCTTTTGGGCCCCCTCAGGATGCAGGGCCCTGTAGCAGCTGCTACAGCTGCACCTCCTATAGCTATGTCCCTTCTTGCAAGCTGTCCTCATCTTTTCAGTTAGCCATTGAAAGGAATGAAGTATTTTTGCCTCTCAGTTTTTTTCAGTCACTCTTAGAGCCACATTTTCTTCCTTAAAGGGGTTTTATCATTACAAAGATCATGTCTCAGATTATGGGGACAGTAAAAATAAGCACTTTTGTAATTGGGTTGCATTACCTCTGTCACTTGGTTTAGCAGATATCAGCTTCGCTGTAAATCTTTCTTCTATTTCTGTTGTTGCTGGGTCAGAACACCCCCTGGTCGATTCTCGCACCCTAGACACGCCCCCTGCACTGTGATTGGCTGGCTGACATTTCATTCAGCCTGTTGGGATACGCCCCTAGACAGGAAACGCCCTGACCACGCCCCCTGCGTTGTGATTGGCTGCCTGCACACTCTGTGTTTACTCCCTCTGAGCTGTTAAAATCGATAGTGAAACCAAGGTCTGCTGGCTCTATGTACATCTCAGCTCTAGGGGGAAGGATCTGGGCAATTACTGCCTGTTTAAAGGGATTTTGCCAAGAGGTTGATTCACCTCCTCACAGGTTCAGTCCTTAAGCTGCTACTTTGAAAAAAGGGCGTTCTGTTCCTCAGATCGAATGCAAGCCCCGCCTCCTTATGATATCATCATCTGTAGTGTATAACATAAGGATTCAACACTGTGTCTGTACGAGCTGCTTGTGTAGTGCTGTGCATAGGTGATCAGCTTGGCAAGACAGAGGTTAGGAGTTCAAGCCCCATCTTTTTTTTTTTCTTTTATAAATTGTACACATATGTAAAGATATGAAAATATATGTGTAGACATCTATAATTTTATGTATATATACACACACAGAAAGTTCCCCTATATAGTGTCCCATCCTCACAGTCACACCAAGCACTTCCAACATATGTGATACAATGCATATACTCTCAGGGATGAGACTTGATATAGGGGAGCTATGTATGTGTATATATCATTATAGAGATTGACATATATATTTTAGGTCTCTCTACATATGTGTAGAATTTAGGGGGGGGGAGGGGAAATATACCCTGTGAGGGGACTAGAACTCCAAACCCCTTCGTTGTAAAACCAACACTCTTCCGTTACACCATCAGCCCAAGTCAGTTACAGGCTGAGCAGGTTCTTCTCTCAAAGCTGATTTGCTTCCCCTCCCACTGTTTTCACTCATATCACTGACAGCAAGCAGAGATCTTTACTTGAAGCTGACATTTGTCCTTGTAGTTGAGTAAAGGTCTCTGCCTGTTGTCAGTACAATTTGGTTGAATACCACAGAAGTTAAAGCTGCTGGCTTTCAGTGTGTAAACTAAGAGATATAATAGATATAACAGGTGCTTGCTGGAGCTTGTGGAGCCTGAAGGCTGCAGACATAAGGAGCATGCAGGAGGCTACAGAGCTGTTATATCCAGACAACCCTCTGCATCCCCTGCTTCAAACAAAATGATGATGTCACAGTTCTTCAGTGAGGGGAGACACGCCCCCTGGGAGGAGACACACGCCCCCTGGGAGGAGACACACGCCCCTGGATTTCAAACTTCAAATCTGAGAAAATTAGCAGAACAGCACGAGCAGCTCAAACGATAAATCCCCTTTAAGTTTTTCCATGTATCCAGTTACTGTTATGGATTGTAATTCCAGCTTCTCCTCACCTGTATAGGTATAAAAAATAACCAGAACATCTTCTCCCATAGACTTTAATGGGGTTCGAGTTCTAGTTTGAATAGAACCTCGAACCGAGCTCACAAACGTTTGAGGTTCTAATTGACTTAGACCTTTATACTCGCTCATCTCTAGCTATATGCCATTCCCCGTTACAGCAGGTAAGTTTCACGTTTCACGGCTAAATAGTGATACCCAAACATGTTTCGTTACAAACATTTTTTAACTCTTAATTCCTCGATGATTTGGGGTTTTTTTTCTGGCAAATTTCACAGAATTTCAGTCTGAAACTAGTGGAAATCATTCAGAATATTCCAGTCATGTAGAGGAAGGAGACAAGACACCTGTAATCAATGGGAGCTGGATACTTTTCTTAAGTAATCAGAAAATGATATGCAGATAGAAAACACTGATTTACATAATAGCACTGTTCTTTCAGGGAGATTTTTTTTTTTCCTGGTGTAATTTAAGCTGATCTATACGAGGACAAATGAGTCAAAACATATCATGCATAAAGTATGAATGCCGCACTCACCCTGATGGTTATTTATGTGCTAGCGCCGTCATGGTAACCCTTTATTTTATTGACCCCCAAATTTTGGACTGAAAAAATTGCAATTTTAGACTACATTATTAGAATTATGTTCTTGCAGGTATAGAAAAACCAGCCCCAAAATCTGCTGCAGTAAAGATAGATAGATTGGTGCATTTTTCTTTTGCTTTTCTTCTTCTGTAATGGGCTTCATTTGGTTGTTGACAGCAAACTGCATCCCAAATATGAGATATATAAATGTGATATAATCTCCTAGTGGGATAAAGGAATTCTTCAGGATTAGAAAAAAAAAGTTCTATGGTACAATATGATCCCACAATAGGTCTGCATTTAGATAGGCCTATGGTGTCTGGCTGAGTCCTGATGTTTTCCTTAAAGGGGTTGTATCATTACATTAAAGGTCTTCAGAATAAGGGGACAGTGAAAACAACTTGGATGTAATTTTAAAACGTATTGTTTTTACATCTACCTTATCTTCGTCTTTTGTAAACACTGTTCCCCAGTGCGTCATCCCACCTCCTTTCATTTTATTGGCTACCGGTTACTAATTTACATTCTGTCTGGCCCCCAGTCTATTCACGGAGCACGCATTCCCGCCCTCCATCAGATAAGGGGCCGGGGAACAAATTTTTCCCCTGCACAGCCCCGCACTGCACGCAACCCGCAGGCTTCTCAATCAGAAAACACAGAATTTGCTCGGGGCCAAGGGAGACAGATTGTGCTGCTCTGGAGGTTCTTGAAGACTGGATTCAAAGAACAAAACCCCCAGCTGTAGAAAGAGATCAGTGTCTATTCATAGAAGGCGTCTAGCGAATGCGGCCTTGAGAAAAAGCTCTTACAAAATAAGACGGCATAGGGAGAGGAATGACACAGTGACATGTGGACAGAGAGGGGGGGAAGAGCTATCCCCTCTCACTGATCTCAAACAAACACATTGAATCGGGAGCGAGCACGAACAGTGAAGGGGGAGGGGTGATGTCACAACCCTTTATTAAGAAAACACCCAGGGGTTTGGGGAAAAAACGTCCCTGGATTTTTGGAGTTGAGAAAATGAAACTACAAGAAAACAGTCGAACTGATGAAGGATAAAAACCCCTTTAATGTGTGACTATACCAACTCTCTGTAAAGTGGGGGTAAAAATTGGGGGTTTCCCGGCTGGCAAATACAATGCCAGGGAACGGAGTCTAAACCCAACCCGGTTTTCACCAGAACCTACTGCAAGGCAGGATGGACTTGGCTGCTGGGAACTCCCAGGTAACTACCCCGAACATGGGCACATGGTGAAAGCTGAGTCGCCAACGAGGTACTGAAGAACAGGCGGAGGCGTAGTCGGGGACAAGCGGTTGGCCTGGACAGGCAGCATTTTTAAAAAAGCCAAAGGACAGGGTAAAATCGGGGAGGCGCAAACTCAAAATAGTCGAAACGTAGCAGAGGTCGGAACCCCGGAAACACCGGGGAAACACAAATTCAGAAAACTACAAGGGGAACACAATAAAGGCAGAGACTAGGGACGACATTGGAAAATTGGTGTCGTGGTGGAAGATTTTAGGCGCATTAAATCAGTGTAAAGTGCACCTGAAAGTACGATAGTTTAAAAAATCTGGCGACTAATATACCTTGCATAATAAACTTAATGCGCCTGAAAAGGCGCATTGCACAATAACAGTGCATAGCGTACAGTGCTAGTGTATGTAATGGGCCTATCAAGGTGCATTGTGGAACGGAGGCACATAACGTATCATTACTAGTGTATGCAAGGTGCATTGCATTATGGAGGCGCAGAGCGTATCTTTGCTACTATATCTAATGCACCTTTTAAGGCGCATTACAATGTGTCGTGCCCGGTGTACAATGCGCCTAATTTTAGTATATTACAGTTCATTTATATCAAGAATATGGCGTCAAGAATATTTTTGCCGTAAAATGGTCCAAAAAAACAGCTCTTGCGTATTGGTACATGTCGCCCTAGGTGTCCTGATAAAGCTCTAAGTGAACCATGACAGGTTCATGGGCAATCTGGGTGTAGCAGGCTGACCCTCTAAATCTGTATGAGGGGGCAGCAGTGAGCAGGAAGCAGCAGCAGAAGGCCAAACCCAGCGTTCATAGAAAGTAAAGCATGGGACCTGGCATGGGAGGGAAGAAAGGTGAGGCTGGTGCCAGGTCTGGGGAATGGGAGCTGGGGCGCACCATACGTGGCACTTTCCTCCTCTCTACAGTTTCAATGTTAGCACCCTGACCTGAACACAGACCCTCTTGAAAATAAATCCAAGAGCTACCGTTATCATGTTAAATGTTTAAGTTTCTGACACTACACTTAGAAAAGCACTAAACAATTATGGCTTGTATGGAAGGGTTTCTGGGAGAAAACTTCTTCATTCTACATGTTGCATCTGAACAAACCAGAAGACTTCTGGAGCAATGTCCCGTGGACAAATGGAACCAAAGTAGAGATATTTGGCCATAATGGACAACACCTAATATAGAAAAAGCCAAACACAGCACATCAACACCAACTCCTCATGCCTACTATCAAACATGGGGGTGGAACATAATGACGTGGGCTTGTTTTGCAGCCACAGGGAGCTGGACACATAGTCATGATGTCGATCATGTACACCTCTGTACACCAAATGTGTAGCCAAATATTCAACAGTTAAAGTTGGCTGAAATTGGGTAATACCACAGGACAATGATCCCAAGCAACAAATCTACTGTAAAACAAAATGACCGAAAAGAATCAAGAGTCTACAATTCAACACAAATCAGATATGAAGCCAATTAATATGCAGTGATGGTACCTTAAGATAGTGGTCCATAAATGAGATAACACATAACTTTATGACCCCTGTCAACGTTTTGAAGAAGAGCAGTGAAAATTTCTCCAGAACGGTGGGAGAGACTGATAAAGTCATAGAGAAATGATGACCTCTCCCCACTCCTGCTCTGTGCTCCTCCTCTTCTCGTTGTCAGCACGCACGTACTCGTCCCCAGGGCATGCGCCAACTCTTGAAGATTTTAAGGGCCAGCGATCCTCTGACCTTTATTAGGATACTTCCCCTTGTCTTACCTGCCAAATTGTTGGTGTTCCTGCCTATGCTATAGTGCCCTATTGCCTGTTTGCATCTCCTGGTTTGACCCTTGGCTCATGTTTTCTGACTACTCTATACCTGCCCACCTGCCCTGACTTCCTTGCCTATGACCTGATAATGACTTTGCTTGTTCCTCCTGCACTTAGTTGGTACCTTAGCTGACACCGTGAGCGACCACATAAAGGGTAGGAACCTGGTAGCTCCCCACAGCCAAGTCCATCCTGACTCTGATGAAGACTGGGGAGCTCTTTAGACTCTGCTCCTTGGCGTGGTTATTGCCATTGTAACGGACCTAGGTAGTGGATCCGCTGGGCCGCCACAAGCGATGGTAATAGCCGTACTAGGGAGCGGAGTCTAAGTGGGTCCCGGTTTTCACCAGAGCCCGCCGCAAAGCGGGATGGACTTGCTGCGGCGGAAAACTACCAGGTTGCTACCCTTGATACTAATTGCTTGCGGCGGTAGCCGATGTGCAACGCAGGACCAAATCGACAGGCAAACTTGTAGTCGGAGATGGGCTGAGAGGTCAGAGCAGGCGGCATAGTTTCGTGGTCGGAAAACGTAAGCCAAAGGGACTGGTACACGGAAATGGCAACCGGAACGTAACACGGGCTTCCTCACATAGGTATAGGCACTATGGAATCGGCGAGGGCCAGAAAGAGGTGGAGCGTAAATATAGGGTCAGCGGCAGGTGCTTCCAATTACCGGCACGCTGGCCCTTTAAATTTGACAGAGCCGGAGTTCGCACGTGTGCGCACCGGCCGTGAACAGAGACAGGAACGTGGTCAGGTGAGATAGGGCGTCTGCAGGAGCGGGTGCGCTCGCGGATCGCGGCGCCAGTTGCCCCGGGCGCGGACCGCGCTGCAGGGGTACGAGTGCGCCCGCATCCCGGACCCCGGGGTGCGGCGCCACACGTAACAGTACCCCCCCTTTGGTCTCCCCCTTCTTTTGCCCTGAAGAAATCTCTGGAGTAATCCTCGGTCCATGATGTTATCCTCCGGCTCCTAAGATCTTTCCTCGGGCCCGAACCCCTTCCAATCAATAAGAAAATAACGTTTCCCCTTGGTCTTTTTCATGGCCAGAATCTCCTTCACAGCAAAGACATCCGAGGCATCGGCCACTGGGGCAGGAGGAGACACCCTCCGAACATATCTGTTCAAGATGACTGGCTTCAGCAAGGAGACATGGAAGGAGTTCGGAATTCGCATCGAGGGGGGGAGCCGGAGCTTGTACGCCACCGGGTTAATTTTCTTCAGGACCTCAAAATGGCTGAGGAAACGAGGACCCAGTTTGTAGGAAGGAATCTTCAGGCGGATATATTTGGAGGACAACCAGACCTTATCCCCAGGATTGAACGAGGGCGGAGACCTCCTGTGCTTATCTGCTTGAAGCTTCATCCGAGCGGAGGCCTGAAGCAAAGATTGCCGCGTAGAATCCGAGTCTAAGGAGTTGTGGGCGAATTCGGCCCAGGGTAACAAGCCTGCCCAATCATCCTGCTGGGCCGACACAAAATGGCGTAGATACTTCGCCCAGAGTTGGTTGATTCTTTCTACCTGCCCGTTTGACTGCGGATGGTAAACGGAGGAGAAGTCCAAATCCACTTTGAGCTGGGAACCGAGAGACCGCCAGAATCGGGAGACAAACTGAACTCCGCGACCTGACACAATGTGTTGAGGAAGGGCCCTGCAAGCGGAGACATGCAGGAAGAAGAGGGTTGCCAGACGAGGTGCCGAAGGCAGCCCGGGAAAGGGTACAACCTGCGCCATCTTGGAGAATCAAATCGACGATGACCCAAATGACCGTTTTAAACCCGCCGACAGCGGGAGATCCGTGATAAAGTCCATGGCAATATGGGACCATGGACTGTCCGGGATGGGCAGAGGTAGGAGCAATCCTGCTGGCTTGTGGTGGGGTTTTTTGTTGTGGCCGAACGAAGAGCACGAGGCCACAAAACCCTTTCACATCTTGATTAGGTCAGGCCACCAGTAGAAAACAAACCAAATGACTTTGCAGTCTTTCAGCTCCTGGGGGGCCCGGCAACCCGAAAGCCATGACCCCATTTCCCAGGATTCCTTTTCCAAAGCGCGGACTCATAGGACTTGCCCAGAGGTATCTGCCGTAAATCCACTGGGGCCGCGGTGATCAGACGGTTGGGGGAAATGATATGAGAAGGTGGAGACTCCTCCCCCACCATGTCCGAAGCCCATGACAGGGCATCGGCCTTGAAGTTCTTCTCGGCTGGGCGAAAATGGATCACGAAATTGAACTGCGAGAAGAAGAGGGACCAACGGGCCTACCGAGGATTAAGTCGCTGAGCTGTCTGCAGATAAGTGAGGTTTTTGTGGTCCGAGCAGATGGTCACTGGATGGCGTGCCCCCTCAAACAGGTGGTGCCATTCTTCAAAGGCCAACTTGATGGCCAGCAGCTCGCGGTCTCCAATAGTGTAGTTCTTTTCGCTGGGGAGAATTTTTTCGAGAAGAACCCACAGGTGACTGTCTTGCCCTTGGTATCCCCTGGGAGAGCACTGCCCCTGCTCCCACAGAGGCCCAATCCACCCCCAGGAAGAAGTTTCTCGGCATCTGACAGGTCGGGAATGGGGCCGAAGCGAAGGCCGTTTTAACTGGAGAATCGTCCTCGCCGCCTGTGGCCACACTTTAGATTGCCGGATTTCTTCAGGCCAAAAGGGCCCGGGTGTTGGCCAACAAAACTTGGATTGCCGAACCCCCGGACGACCACTTAGGAGCACGCGGGGCTGGAAAAAGCGAAGTATCGCAACCCAAAAACCCCTTTTCCCCCCCCCCCGGGGGGCCCCCGGGGCAGACGCATGGCAATCCATCTGAAGTCCTTGGGAAGACGTGTCCCCAAGGAAGGGTAGGTAGACCGATGGAACTGACATTTCTCCAGCTAGCGTACAAGTGGTTCTCTCGAAACTCCCAAGAACTTTGGGGTACATGGAGGGGTGGGACTTCAAGTCGGGCGAGAACACCCAAAAAGTCTCTAGGTATACTAACCCCGCAGGAATATAGAAGATCTCGAAAGATTTCATTACGAATTCCCGAAAGACTGCCGGGGCATTGCACAAACCGAAATGCATTACTAGATATTCAAAATGGCCCTCACGGGTGTTTAAAAAACCATCTCCACTCGTTCCCCTTGCATTGGGATTTTTGATGAATTATAGGCCCCACGTAAATCCAAGTTAGAGAAAATCTTGGCCCCGCGGAGTCGGTCGAAGAGCTCCGTGATCAGCGGTAACGGATAACGGTTTTTCACAGTTATGGTGTTCAGCCCATGGTAGTCTATACAGGGGCGTAACGAGCCATCTTTTTTTTCCACAAAGAAGAAGCCGGCGCTGGCTGGAGACATAGACTTGCGGATGAAGCCTTCCTTGAGATTTTCTTGGATATATGCCGACATGGCTTCGGTCTCGGGAACTGACAGCGGATATAGCCTGCCTCGAGGTGGGCTTGTGCCATGTAGCAGGTCAATGGGGCAGTCAAAGGACGGTGTGGAGGCAAGGTCTCCGCCTGTTTTTTCCGAAACCCCGTTTCCGCAAAGTCTTTGTATTCTGTAGGTAGGCCCGGCAGCGACTCAAGAGGCATCGATGGAAAAAGTGGGAGGCACCGGGCGAGGTGCAACCAACAACGGAGGACAGTCTGGCCCCAACGTGTTACTTCGCCCTTTTCCAGTTTAAGATAGGGGCAGGTAAAAGCCAGCCATGGGAGCCCCCAAAAGGACGCTGAAGAACGGGGAAAGCACATAAACACAATCTTCTCCTTTTTGGTAGGGCCTGACATGCAGGAACACCGGCTCAGTGCGAAATTGGATGGAGTTCTTCAAGAGCTCTCCGCTTACAGAGGAGATGGTCAGCGGCTTCTTAAGGCGAGTCAGCGGGAGACGAAGCTTCGTTACCAAGGCTGCGTCCATAAAATTCCCGGTGGATCCGGAATCCAGGAAGGCGGGTACTTGGAATTGCACTCCGAAACCATCACAACCCGACGGCATAGTCGGGAGGAGAGGAACCATTCCCCACCTAGGACCGGCCTCTCCTACGTGGCCTAGGAGCGCGCGTTTTCCGGGCAAATTTGGCAGTTTCGAAGATAGTGCTCCGGACTGGCACAAAATAGACACTCGTAACAGCCATCTTTCGTGTTGACCCTGAGGATCCACCACCTGAGGTTGTGACAAATTTTAAACATGGTTTTACCACATTGACTTCATTTTTGTTACATAACGACATGGTGGAATGGGTTGTTGTTCACCTGAGATTGGATTCACCAAATTGTAAGACCTTCTTGTTCTTTCTTATGTCTTGATTGGTAAAACCATTGAACTTAGGGCATACTTTCTTTTTTCCATGACTGTATGGCATTTGTTAGGATGAAATTTTTGTCATACACACAACATTCTAAGAATCCAAGAGTCCCTCGAAACATTTGGTATCTACAGCAGGAAGTGTATAATTCCAGTCTTCTGTGACTAGATACAATTCTTCCTTTATTAGATTTTTCCCATAATCCTCAAACGAGATCTGGATTCTCTTTGTGTGTCAGTCCATAGAAATCAATCAGAAAGGGGAATATCTCTCCCTGGGGAGAGCACCATATTGGCACGTGGAGTTTTAAGATTGCCTTTTTGCCCTACAATAAGCATCTGCATATCACAAGGCATTATGGTGCTCTCTCCAAGAAGAGATGTTCCCCTTTCTGAGCCACTAATTGCCTCCCAACCAGCCAGCATTGCTCTGCTCTACACTGATGAAGGGCAAAACCTCGAAACTGCTGTATGCAGATAGGTGATACTGGCTTGGCTAATATCCCTTTTGCTTCTTAAAGATTCAGTGAGTCAGAAGCAAATTGATGATTTGTTACATCCAATAGAGGGCGCTTGAGCTTCTCAGCTCCTTTCCCATAATGCCTTGTGATATGCAGATGCTTGGTGGAGGGCAAAAAGGCAATCTCAAAACTCCACACACCTATATGGCGCTCTCCCCAAGGAGAGATATTCCTCTTTCTGAGCCACTCGTTGCCTCCCACCCAGCCAGCCAGTAAACTGTGCTCTGCACTGATGAGGTGAAAAACCCCAAAACAGCTGTCTGCAGATGAGTTATACTGGCTTGGCTAATATCCCTTTTGCTTCTTGAAGATTCAGTGAGTCAGAAGCAAATTGAGGTTTGTTACATAATGCCTTGTGATACATAGAAATCAATGGCTGAGGTTGTTTTAATCACTGGACTGATGACACAACAGCTGATTGCCTGTTATTAAGGAAACTTCTCGTCTACTTGGAGCCAGGGTCCACTTTGATCTGCTAGATGGTGGTGGGGTGCCCTCAACTCTCTATATAGAACATATATTATTCATGCCAGTAGGTTCAATGCCTACAGTGCCAGACGGGAACTTCTTGATCTCATTTGTCCTGTTGGCTGTGATAACTTGACACTATTTTAACTTTATCGTCACGGCATGAAGTTGTGAAGAGCTGGAGGGTACGAGGAGCAGAGAATGGGGCTTGTTATTTTAACCTGTTTCCCTTTGTCAACATAGAAATAATACGGCCTTATCCTCCCAATGGAATCTGGGGGTGAGACCAACACTCGGCCTGGATGTAGGTGGTAGGAAGAAGACTCGTAATGAATTGAAGCCTATGGACGCCACATCGGCCATTTTTTAAAGGGAATCTATTGCCAGTATTTTTACTGATAAAAACCAAATACTGATTCATGTTCTTTTCTTCTTAGCTACTTTTATTTTCTGACTGTAGATGTAGATTTTAATTTAATTTTAATTTTATTTTAAATTTTCATTTAATTCTGTTGTCTGCATATGGTTATGGGAGCAGCCATCTTGCCTGAGCTGCTTTTTTTTTATAGCATTTAAAGTGATTCTTTACAGCTGCTACATGCACATAGGAGCCTGTGATCAGGAGCAGACCCATTGACTTCTATAGAAGAGTTTTCTAGGCTCTGTGACCTGGGAAGAAGTCAGTTTGAAGGAGGGGGAAGAGGGAGCTGTGACGTCTCCTATTGTGACTGGTGGATCCTGTGTTATCTATACACATTGGTGTCACCTTCCAGTGTAATCCTTCCTGTGCTGATAATGAGGAGACTGCGGAGAAGTGATCTCTACAGAACATGAGGCATTAGTCTATGGTGTATGGTAGATCCTGTGTAATCTATACACAGTGGTGTCACCTTTCAGTGTAATCCTGCCTGTGCTGATAATGAGGAGACTGCGTAGAAGTGATCTCTACAGAACATAAGGCATTAGTCTATGGTGGATCCTGTGTTACTTATACACATTGGTGTCTCCTTTCAGTGTAATCCTGCCTGTGCTGATAATGAGGAGACTGCGGAGAAGAGATCTGTACAGAACATGAGGCATTAGTCTATGGTGGATGGTGGGTCCTGTGTTATCTATACACATGGGTGATAATGAGGAGACTGCTAAAATGTTTTCTCTACAGAACAGGAAGCATCTGACTATTTTTAGTGAGAACTGAAGGATCTCAGAAATTTAAAAAAATATTAATAGTCATATAGAAAATAAAAAAAAAACTAAAAATATGAGTCAAACAATAGGTCAATTTCTGATGACATATTCCTTTTAATGGATGTTCCCATCTCAGACATTAATGACATATCGGAACTCCCATGGAACAGAATGGAGAGAACTGACCTATAGTGTTGATCAAACTGTTCTAGAAAAGTTAAGTTATAGTAGAACTTCTCGAATTATTAGAACTTGAACCGAACCGAACATTTTACTGTTTCAGTCTTTCGAGTAAGGATCGTAGTTTCGACACAGATCCGCCATGTCGGCAGACCAATTTAAGTTTTGTTTTCAGCGGCTTTCTGCACTTTCGGCGGCCATCCAATCACCTTTCTGCACTTTGGGCGCCATCCAATCACCTTTCTGCACTTTTGGGCGCCATCCAATCATCTTTCTGCACTTTTGGCACCATCCAATAACCTTTCTGCACTTTTGGATGCCATCCAATCACCTTTCTGCACTTTTGGTACCATCCAATCACCTTTCTGCACTTTTGGACACCATCCAATCACCTTTCTTACACTTTTTGGCAGCCATCCAATCCACCTTCTGCAATTTGCACCATCCAATCAACTTTCTGCACTTTTGGCGGCATCCAATCACCTTTCTTTCTGCACTTTTGGTCGGCCACCAAATCAGTGCAGAGCACAGAGAAAGTGTCAAAACCGTAATCACTGAGGTAAAGTGGCTCTCATTTGCTGCTAAAATCACATGACCATGTAACGGCTTAGTAGTGGACCACTGGACAACCGCAAGCCGATTGATAGAAAAGCCTACGCTCTCCATGGAACGGAAATCTAAAGTACCCCCTTTTTCACCAGAGCCCCCCGCAAAGCTGGATAGACTTGCAGCGGCGTGAGGCGCTATCCCCAGGTCTTCCCCCCTGACCCGTGACTTGCTTGTGGTTGGCGGCCGATGTGGCAGCGAGGTACGAAACGTAGTCCGAGAATACTAGTCGTGGGCAGGCAGTAGAGGTCAGGGAGGCTCTCAATGGTTTCTGGTCGAGAACAGGGCAGAAGGTCAGGCAGGCGGCAGAGGTTCGGAGTCAGGGAAACGTACAAAGGGTCCTGGTACAGACGGTAGGGGCGACAATATGATTCAGGACCCGCTTTTCCTATGGCTCGGGGCTAACATAGATCCATCGCGAGGAATGACTGCAGAGCGGACCCCTTAAATAGGGAGGCGTCAGGCAACAAATCCAATATTATTGGGACACTGTCCCCATTAAATTTACGAGAACGCGCAGCGCGCATAGGAACGGGCACCCGCACCTGGCGCATGTAGACGCGGGCGGGACAGAACGCGGCCCGGTGTAAGTTACCACAGGGGCGGACCCCGGCTCGTCCCCGCGGCCAGCGGCACACCCGACCCCCGGCAGGCGCCCGGAGGGGGAGCCACGGGTGCGCCCGCGGCCCCGCTGCACGAGAAGCGGGGTTCGCCGCTACAGTACCACCCCCCCCCCCTTAGACTCTCCTCCCTCTTCTTTAGGCTTGAAGTAACTTACGGAGCAGGTCTTGATTCAGGATGTTAGACTCTGGTTCCCAGGACCCACTCTTCGGGGCCCGAAGCTTTCCAATCTACCAGAAAGAAACGCTTACCCCTGATGGTTTATCAATTCCAAGATGTCCTTTACCTCAAAAACATCAGGGGACTCTAGGACCGGAGACGGGCAAGCGCCCCTCTGGAAATCGTTCAAGACCAGAGCGCTTAAGGAGGAGAACGTGAAAGGCATTAGGGTCCGATGGATGGAGGAAGGCAGAGCTTATAGGATACCGGATTCAAACTGTCGAAAGCAACTCTGAACGGAACCAGGAACCGCGACCCAATTTATAACTGGGTGACCTTAGGCGTTGTGTTTGGCCGAAAGCCACACTTTTATCTCCAGCGGAATGTGGGGAGGGTCTTCTACTCTTGTCTCCTTGGGACTTCATATGCGGGCGACGCCTTGAGTAACGCTGTCGGTCTCACGCCAAATGGACCCCGAAAATCCTGAACCTGGTTGTCCACGGCAGAACCTCGGAGGCTTGAGCCAAGGGGAGGGTGAGGGCTGGTGACGTCCAACGACCACAAAGGAATGGGGAACGGCCAGTATAGTCGGAGTCCCGATGGTTATAAGTGAGAAATTCGGCCCAAGTAAGCAGTTCGACCAGTCGTCCTGCGTCCGGACACAAAGGGCCGTAGATACACCCTAAGATCTGTTTACTCTCTCCACCTGCCCATTGGTTTGGGATGGTACGCTGATGAGAAGTCCATTTTAATTTTGCAAGCGGGAACAACAAGGCACGCCAAAATTTAGAGACAAATTGGAACGCCTCGATCGGAAGACAATGATGAGATGGTAAGCCAATGCAGGCGAAAGAATTGCAGAAGAAAAGAAATGACCACCGCCAACTGGGAGCAGAAGGGAGACCAGGCAGCGGCACAAAGTTGGGACATCTCGAAAAACGGTCACAGTGACCACCCAGATGACCGAGTTTCCCCGAGGAGGGAGGCAAGAGTCCGTGAAGAAGTCCATGCCTATGTGTGTCCATAGGAACCATCCGGAACAGGCAGAGGGACTAGGAGGCCAGTGGGCCTAAGCGTGGAACCTTGTTTCGAGCACAAGGTGGTTACAGGAAGAACAAAGTCCTTGACATTGGGACAGTCGGCCACCAATAATGTTCGGGAGATGAGGCAAAGGATTTTCGTATTCGGGGGTGGCCAAGCCATAAAGAGAACATGCCCCCCAACCCAGAATTCTCCTCCCTGAGTGCGGGACGCACATAAGTTCTGCCTGGAGGGACACTACGGAGATCCACAGGACCACATGACCGTCGTTCAGAGTGCAGATATGCTGGGGACACCCGTTCCTCCCCGGTAACGTCAAAGCATGGTGAGAGTGCGACCGCCTTGACATTTTACTCTGTCCGCTCGAAATGGATCTTAAAATCAAAACGAGAGAAAAAAAGAGACCACCGTGCCTGGCGAGGATTTAAGCGCTGAGACCGTCTGCAGGTACTGGAGATTTTTAAATGATCTTGAAAGACACGTCAAACGATGGCGGGCTCCCTCTCAACAGATGTCGCCCACTCCTCCAAGGCCCAATTTTATGCCAACAGTTCCCGATCTTCCAATGGCATAATTTCGTTCTGGGCCGAAGAGAAGGTTTTAGAAAAACAACCCCCGCATTGTGACCGGTCTTGCCTTTTGGGGCCTTCGGGTCAGGACAGCCCCCTGCCCTCCCACGGAAGAGCAAATCAACCTCAAGGCCTGAAGGGTCTCTCTAATCCGGGCGGACCAAGATAGGTGCAAGGAGGAACGCAGCCTTCAAACGGGAGTTAAGCCTTCTTCGGCAGATACGGAGACCAACATTTAGGTAGGCGTTCTTCCTGGTGAGAGCCACGATGGGCCACCAACGTAGAAACAGTGGGGATGAATTGCCGGTAGTAATTGCGAAACCTAGGAAACCGTTGAACTCGCCCGAGACGTCAGTCGAGCGGCCACTGCTGGATAGCATAGATTTCGCTGTTGGCATCATAAGGCCTTGATACGGGAGACTTTGTAACCCAGGAAGGGACGGCGGCCTGGTGGAAGCGGCACTTCTCCAGCTTAAGAGTACAGTTGGTTTCCCGCAACACGACGCAGAACCTGGCGTACATTGCTCCGATGGTCCTGTATGTCGGGCGAAAAACGCAAATGTCATCCAGTACACAATGACGCTGGTGTACACCAAGTCCCGAAATACGTCATTGAACGAACTCCTGGAATACAGCTGGCAATTGCAAAGCCCGAAGGGCATCACGCGATATTCAAAATGCCAGTTCCCTGTGTTTGAATGCGTCTTCCCATTCATCACCCTCTCGAATCCTGATGAGGTTTATAGCTCCCCCTCGTCAGATCTAATTTGGTGAGATCTTGGCTCCAACGGAGCGGTCGAAGAGCTCGGAAATCAGGGTAGAGGGTAGCGATTTCTTCACCGAGAATTCTGTTTAGGTCCTCTAAATCGATGCACGGACCGAAGAACGTCCCATTTTTCTGAACGAAAAAGAAGCCGCACCGCGGTTGAGGAGGAACTTGCGTATAAATCCTTCGCCAAGTTCTCCTATATAGGCCGACATAGCCTGGGTCTCGGCACAAGTTCCGAGAGAGGGAATAAGACCCTACCCCGTGGTGGACTGGTACCGGTGAAGGAGAGCTATAGACAATCAACTACGATTGGGCGGGTAACTTCTCATCCTGCTTCTCCGAGAATACATCTCCAGATCCTGTACTCCGTCTGGCAGACCCTGTAGAAACTTGACAGACGACTGGGGAGGACGAGGTTGACACCCGGCGTGGGTGCCACAAACAGAGGTCCCTTGCATTCCGCATCCCCAACGAAGGACTTCGCCCGTCTTCCAGCAAGTGTAGGGGCTGGCGTTGTCAGCCAGGGCAGCCCAACAGGATCGCCGAAGAATCCGCGGGGCAGGACTTGAAGCAGATCCATTCCGTTGTAGGACCCCAACCCGGAGCGTCACGGGTCTTGTGAGGAACTGTATGTAGTCGCTTAGGAGTCCCACTGACAAGGAGACTGAGCAACGTCTTTTCCTAGACCGGGTACCGGCAAACCGGGTAACGAGATACCAAGGGAGGCGTAATAAAGTTCCCGCGAGCCGGAGTCCAAGAAGGCCAGACCCGAAGAGACAGGCCACATCCAACGTTACCTTCCACAGCAACATCAGTCGTGGAGAGAGGGCTGAGCACCTAGGACGCCTCTCCTACACCCCTAGGTGCGTGCGTTTCCTCCCTACCCGCTTGAGGACGCTGCGGACAACTCCTGCGGAAATGGTCCGGGCTGGCGTCAGTAGAGGCAAAGATTCTCCACCCTGCGCGGGTACGTTCGAACTCCGACAGGTGTGCCCGGTCCACTTGCATGGGCTCTTCAGTGGGACAACCGGCGGAGGAGGTTGCGGAGATCTCTGGAACTCATAGCCAAGACGGGAGGCGTCGGGTTGTGCCAAGCCCGCTCCTGACGGAGCTCACTGCTGTCGTTTCCTAAAAACGCACGACTATGCGAGTGGCAAGATGGATGAGCTCACTCAACGACGAAGTGATATACTCTGGCTGCTAGACGTCCTTTACTCTGCTCGAGAGACCTTCTTAAATGTTGGCACAGAGAGGCAGGCGTCATTCCAAGAGAGCTCGGAGGCTAGGGTGCGGAACTGAACCGCATATTCCCCCTATGGAGAGTCCCCTTGCGTAGATTGAGTAGCGCCGGCTCCGCGGAAGATGCTCGTAGTCAGGCTCCCCTCAAAAATGCGCGGAATCAGGGAGGAAGGCCTGTAAGTCGCGGTCACTATGATCACTCACAGGTCCCAAAGAGGTGTCCGCCAGGCCCCAGGGCCTTCCCTACAGCAGGCTCACCACGAAACGCCACTTTGACCTCTCAGAGGGAAAAAACTGGGCCGGCCATCACTCCCCGGCATGGAGCACTGCGTGATGAACCTCTACATAGCTTCGAGTTCACCGTCAAACTTGGACGGTAGAGGAGGCGGAGCTTCCGTGGCCAAGGCGGCCAGCGGATGGCCGGGGTAAAGAGAGCCACCGGCGAAAGAGGCGTTGCTGCGGTTGCTGGACGCCCAGAAGTTTGGGCGATCAAGGCGGACAGCTGTCCCCAGTTGCTGAGTCTTTGCTGCGCGAATCTGCTGGCGACTGTCGGCGCTACAATGGACACCGTGATCCACGAGGCTTGGCAGAGGCACCTTCGGCGGTAGGCCATGGCTGGATCTCACTGTAACGCTGAGTATTGTATCCACTGACCACCGCAAGCGAAGAAAGCTAAGCCAACGCCAGGAAACGTAATCTAAGTATCCCCCGGTTTTCACCAGAGCCCGCCGCAAAGAGCGGGATGGACTTGGCTGCGGCGTGAGGCTAACAGGTTCGTCCCCCTGACGTGGATTGGCTTGTGGTGGCGGCCGAGGTGCAGCAGGTACAGAATCGTAGTCCGAGAAACGTAGTCGTGGGCGCAGTAAGTCATGGCAGGCGCAATGGTTCGTGGTCGAGAACGCAGGAAGGGTCAAGGGCAGGCGGCAGAGTTCGGAGTCAGTAAACGTACAAAGGGTCTGGTACACGGTAGGGGCGACAATATGATTCAGGACCACCCGCTTTTCCTATGGCTCGGGCAAATAGATCCCAGCGAGGAATGACTGCAGAGCGACCCTTAAATAGGGGAGGCTCAGGCATACAACCATTATTGGTACACTGTGTCCCTTTAAATTTTCGAGAAACGCGCCGCGCGCAGCGCCGCTAGTGAACGGGCCGACCCGCAGCCTGGCCGGCAGGATACGCGGGCGGGACAGAACGCGCCGGGTAAGTACCAGCAGGGCGGACCCCCGGCTCGTCCCGCGGCCAGCGTCATGCACCCGACCCCGCAGGCCGCCCGGGAAAGGGGACCACTGGTGCGCCTTCGGACCCGCGGGCCGGAAGCGGGGTTTCGGCCGCTACAACCATGTTTATATATATTCACTGTATTCCTTTTGAACACCATTCTCAGCTCACTCTCTGTACGTACTAGACTGCTCTTAGGTTAGATAGCATTTTCGCTCTCCATAGACATCAAAATAGTTAGGGTGATTTGGTATTGCCTGACTGCATCTTTCCCACACCCAGAAGCTGTTATTTGTGGCATTTGCATCTCCACTTAACCCTAACTCTCATATACATGGATAGATATTATACAGAGTGCTTGGATTGCTCAATCATACTCAGTGCCCAAAAGTTCCATTTAAATAGTGGTTGGTTTGTGAAAATTATTCTGAGTGGACAACACTTCATTTTGGCAGTTTTGGGTGTTCAGTAATTGTATAACACCGTCTCCAAATCTCCTATGTGTCAAAGAGGCTTTTGGGCCCCCAGGATGCTAGGGCCCACCCCCGTAGCAGCTGCTACCGCTGCTCCTCCTATAGCTCCGCCCCTGCTTGCAAGCTGTCCTCATCTCTTCAGTTAGCCATTGAACGGAATGAAGTATTTTAGCCTCTCAGTTTTTTTCTGTGACTCTTAGAGACTAATGTTTCTTCACAAGTTATTGTTCCAACCACGTCTCCAGTTTAACTGTTATGGATGTAAATTCACTTCTCCTCACTTGTAAAAGTATAAAAAATTAACCAGAACATCTTCTCCCATTGACCTTAATGGAGTTTGGAATTTGAGCTCGAATAGAACTTCGAACTGAACTCACAAATGTTCGAGATTCTAATTGAACTAGAACTGTTTACTGTTCGCTCAACAATACCGATCTACTCTCTGTTCTAAAGAAAGACTTCTGTGGGCCCATTTTTGAGATATCATATCTTAATGAATTGCCATGAAGGTCTGAGATAGGAATATCCCTTTAAGTCTACCATTCTCCATTAAGTAATTTCTTAAAGGGATTTTCCCACCATAGACTTTGATGGCCTATGGATAATCATGTTTAGGATGACTTCAGCATCCAAGTGGTTAGACAGCCAATCGGATTTTTTGCAATCCCGGCCACCAGCTATGGGTGTCAGATGTAACTAAAGGATTGTTCCTGTTGTGGACGGAACCTCAAAGGGGCTCAACGTCCTACTGGGGGGTCAAATCAGTATATTGAATGACACGTGCCAGAGAAAGAAATCACAAACTGACAACCAGCAGTCTAATGAATTCTCTGCTTCTTTAATGCAAATCACAGATATATATAGGCAACATGTGACATACATCCACTCTCTTTATTGGTTCTTCTTATCTATGTCTTCCCCACCTTTGTCTCAGAGGGCCAAAATAGTTAAGGCCAGTGGCCATCTTGGTTACTTCTTGGCACAACAGGGTGTGTCTGGACACAGGCGCCATCTTGTGGGTGAAATAGACATTTCACCTAATACATTCCATAACAGTTCCCATCATAGACTTTGCTGGCATATCAAAAGTAAACATGAATCCCTGCAGCAGGAACGGGTTAAATAAGGAAATGATCAAGTAGAAAACTAAAGTGGAAGACACTATGGTCCTGGTCTTGGAGTCAAGGTGTCCACCATCGACGGTTAATAAATCTACGCTCTGGAGAGGAATAAAGTGACACTTCATAGCTCTGGGCTCTTTTAGTCGCCATAAATGCGTGCGGTGCCGCTCCACTTCTGCTGAACGAGGGTATTGATCTTCTCTCTACAAATTTCACAGGGAAGAAAAGAAAGCACAAGGACCTGTGGGGAAATGATAAAACGGAGAATAAAGTCTCCGAGACGCGACATTGTCTTTGAACATTTGCGTGAAGTTTAAAATAAATGCTGATGGCGGATAATAGAGAATAAAGTGGCCCCAAGATTAGCTTAATGCAGCACATCTGTCACAGAGCATGCAGCTCCCGCCGCTTTCATCCCACCATGTGGCTTCATCTGGAGATGAGCGTTTAGAGGCAACCTGCTTATTACCCAGAGCTCTGATCTATTAGGATGGGGGCTCTTATTTTACAGTATTGCAGCGATGCTGGATATATCACCATCAGGTTCTGTAATATTCATGGATAGGACGCTGTTTACACAACATATGGCTTCCAGAAAAAGCTATTCATTTGCTCAAAACTCTAGTGTTCAACATTTGCCCTGTTGCAAACCACCATGTGGTCCCTGTCCATGGTCATCTGCCATTGCACCGCTTTCAGTTGCAGGCGCCCCCAAGCTTTTTGAATAGGTACGCATAGTTCTGAATAGCCTTAAAGGGAATATATCATTAAAGGGGCTTTACCACAAAGGCCTTTCATTCCTGGTTTGTCCTGCTTCAGCTTTCAGTGTGCAAAAAAGGGGCATGTAGGATTTGTTCAAACTGTATCTCCTTTGACCCAGCAGGCTTGACATCACCATGCCTTTCCCCACAGTGTGCTCACTCTAGCCAAACATAGGTCTGTTTAAACACAAAAGGGGGTGTGTGTGATTTGTTCAAACTGCATATCATGGGACCCAGCAGGCTTGACATCACCATGCCTTTCCCCACAGTGTGCTCACTCTAGTCAAACATAGGTCTGTTTAAACACAAAAGGGGGTGTGTGTGTGATTTGTTCAAACTGCATATCATGTGACCCAGCAGGCTTGACATCACCGTGCCTTGCCCCACAGTGTGCTAACTCTAGTCAACATAGGTCTGTTTATGTAAAGAGCTGTGAGTAGCTATAATGTAGCTGAGTGGTTAGGGCTTTTGTCTTTTATCATATGGATCCTAGGTTCAAATCACTGCAGTAACCAAATGTGGATTTTTTTTTATCTTCCTAATGCACATAATTGATTGAGGTTTTTTTTCCTTTTTATTTATTTGCACTGTTTGGCTAATTAGTATGCAGTACAGAGGATGGGAGTAGTACTACAGCACCTGGGGTTGAACACTCGATCAGCGGTGAGTGTGTGTGATTACTAAGGAGTACAGAGGACAGGAAGAGAATGAGAGCAACTGGGGTTGAACACTCGCAGCAGTGAGTGTGTGTGATTACTAAGGAGTACAGAGGACAGGAGTAGAATGACATCACCTGGTTAACACTTCAGGCATTTGCTCACAGTGGAGTGTGTGTGATTACTAAGAAGTAAGAGAACAGGAGTAGAATGACAGCACCTGGGGTTGAACACTCACTAAGCGGTGTGTTGTGTGTGTGTGTGTGTGTGTGTGTGTGTGTGTGTGTGATTATATGGAGTGCAGAGGATGGGTGTAGAATGACAGCACCTGGGGTTTTAACACTCACTCAGCATAGAGTGTGGTGTGCTTACAAGGAGTACAGAGTACAGGATAAATGACAGCACCTGAGTTGAACACCTCGCTACATGAGCGTGTGGTGTTTACTAAGGAGGACAAAGGACAGGAGTAAATGAACAGCACCTGGTTGAAAGCAGTGAAGTGTGTGTGATTACTAGGCAGAGAATAGAGTGACAGTAGCTGCCTGAGAGGAGAGGTGATGTCTGAGCACAGGGCTGCCATAAGGAATTTCAGGGCCCCATACAGCCAAAGTGTCAGGGCCCCCACCCCCCCCCCCCCCCCCCAAAAAAAAAAGAGTGAAAACTCTGGCCGCAGCAACCGTATGCATGTCCCCTTCTTAATCTTTATTTGGTGGTCAGTAGAATTCCTTCAATACCCAGATTTATAATAAGTGTTTGAATGTGTTATTAATAGTTTTGTCTTAGACCAATAACCTCTTTTTTCAGCTGAGCTGGTAAAGGGGATAGGTTTTAGGGGTGAGGGTTTTTATTTGACCATTTTCCATTTTGGGGTGTTATGATTTTTCCCCACTTTAATTCCAATTTTTATAGCAAAGTGGGGAGTTACACAGACCAATTCAGACTTTTTTTAATGGGGAAAAATTTTAAAAAAAAGTATTCTAAATCTTTTTTTTTCCCCCGCTCACCGGGGTATTTGTAAGTGACGTATACTAACTACAAAAATTTGTGTACGCATTGTTTGCTCATTAAAGCGATCCAAACCATACATCCTGCAAAACTTTTCTGAAAAAGTAAAAAGTTGGTCGAAATTTCCCTGCTTTAGGAAAACCAACAGGAAAGTAAAAAGTTAAAGAAGGGAAAAAATGTGCCCCCCCCCACTGATACAGGTACCAATGAATGGGTGTTCCGTCATGCTCCTGGGAGAAAGATGGACGACCTCCAGGACATCTGGCCCCCTGGCGAGTTAAAGTCTCTTTCCCGGGACAACCAAAAGAGCTCCATGTCACCTACTGCGCCTGGACCAGGTACAGCGCAGGAAGTAGGGGGGTCCGCCTTCCCCTTTTTTTGTTTTTTCTTTCGGAGCCGCATGATGACTTCCCCTCCCCTCTTTCCATTCGCTTTTCACACACAATCTTAGAAACCCACTTTTTTTCCCCTAATTTAGGTATATCCCCCCTCAGTTAGGCAGACATGTAAAGGCCCCCTCATTAAGGCAGGTATATAGATGGGCTCTTCAGGCAGGTATACAGATGGGTCCCCAGGCGGGTATGTAGATGGGCCCCAGGCAGGTATATAGATGGGCCCCCAGGCGGGTATATAGATGGGCCCCCAGGCAGGCGGGTAGATAGATAGGGCCCCAGGCAGGTATATAGGTGGGCCCCCGGGTGGGTATATAGATGGGCCCCCAGACAGGCAGGTATATAGATAAGCCCCCAGGCAGGTATATAGTTGGGCCCCCATGCAGGTATATAGTTGGGCCTCCAGGACGGTATATAGATGGGCCCCCAGGAGGGTATATAGTTGGTCCCCCAGGAGGGTATACAATTGGGCCCCCAGGAGGGTATATAGATGGGCCCCCAGGCAGGCGGGTATATAGATGGGCCCCCAGGCAGGCGGGTATATAGATTGGCCCCCAGGCAGGCGGGTATATAATTGGGCCCCTAGGCAGGTGGGTATATAGTTGGGCCCCCAGGAGGGTATATAATTGGGCCTCAGGAGGGTATATAGTTGGGCCCCCAGGAAGGTATATAGATAGGCCCCAGGACTCGGCCCCCAGGCAGGAAGGGCCCCCAGGAGGTTATATAGATAGGTGCCCAGGCAGGAAGGGCCCCCAGGAGGGTATATAGATAGGCCCCCAGGCAGGAAGGCCCCAGGAAAGGGTAATAGATAGGCCCCCAGGCAGGAAGGGCCCCCAAGGAGGGTATATAGATAGGCGCCCAGGCAGGTAGGGCCCCCAGGAAGGTATAAAGATAGGCGCCCAGGCAGGAAGGGCCCCCAGGAGGGTATATAGATAGGCCCCCAGGCAGGAAGGGCCCCAGGAGGGTATATAGATAGGCGCCCAGGCAGGAAGGGCCCCCAGGAGGATATATAGATAGGCGTCCAGGCAGGAAGGGCCCCCAGGAGGGTATATAGATAGGCCCCCGGGCAGGTTTCATAAAATGAAAAACAATACTTACCTTTTCCTCCTTCCCGGCTGAGCTGGCAGCGTGACGTCATCTCGACACTGGCAGCGTGACGTCATCACGTTGCCAGCGTGGGGACGTGCCGCCGGAAGCTCCTCGGCCACATAGCCTATTAGTTATTAGGCTGTGAGGCCAAGGAGAGGCAGCAGCGCGGTGAAGACGCTTCACCGCGCCGCTGCCTTCTTCATTGTTAACGGGGGCCGCGCCGGGACCGCACTGAGAACGGGGGCCGTGGCGGGCCTGCACTGAGAACGGGGGCCCAGAGGACTACAAGGCCGCAGCGGGCCCCTTTTTCACAATTTGGCCCGGGCCCCGTACGGCAGTACCCCCTGTACTGCCCTATCGGCGGCCCTGTCTGAGCATGTGCAGCTTGGACTGGGGAGCTCTCCTCACTGGTCGTATCCTTTGGTTTGGGGACAAGCTGTGTGCTGTGGATCACTGAAGGAGCAGCTAAAACAAAAATGGTGCAGAAGTTTTATTAATGATGAATGGTGAAAATGCTTATTATTTAATTTGCAAGCTTCCCACGTCAATTTTACTTTGTGGTTAAACCCCTTTAAAATGACCTTTTGTTAAATTCATGTTTTTATGTTATTACTAATTTTTGATTATTGTTTTTTTCATTTCACTTTCAATATTTTTTAAAAATTGTGCAGGCCACTAGGCCTTATAACAGTCTGACACTTCCCATTCTGTAGAGATCACTCCTTCCCCAGTCATTCATTATCAAACACAGGCAGGATTACACTGAAAAGGGGACACAATGTGTATAGAAACACAGGGTCCCCATTCACCATAGACTAATGCCTCATGTTCTGTAGAGATCACTCCTCAAACAGTCCCCTCCATTATCAGCACAGGCAGGATTACACTGAAAGGTGACACCAATGTGTATAAAGAACACAGGATCCACCATTCATCATAGATTAATGCCTCATGTTCTGTAGAGATCACTTCTCTGCAGTCTCTTCATATCAGCACAGGCAGGATTACACTGAAAAGGGGAACACCCAAAGTGTATAGATAACACAGGATCCACCATAGGGCTAATGCCTCATGTTCTGTAGAGATCACTCCTCAGCAAATCTCTCCATTTATCAGCACAGGCAGGATTACACTGAAAGGTGCACCAATGTTTAAAGAAACACAGGATCCACCATTCACCATAGATAGCCTCATGTTTCGTAGAGATCACTTCTCCCGCAGTCTCCCTATTATCAGCACAGGAAAGGGTTACACTGGAAGATGACACCATATGTGTAGATAACACAGGATCCACCATAGACTGTCTCATGTTCTGTAGAGATCACTTCTCCGCAGTCTCCTCATTATCAGCACAGGCAGGATTACACTGAAAGGTGACACCAATGTGTATAGATAACACAGGATCCACCATAGACTAATGCCTCATGTTCTGTAGAGATCACTTCTCCGCAGTCTCCTCATTATCAGCACAGGCAGGATTACACTGAAAGGTGACACCAATGTGTATAGATAACACAGGATCCACCATTCACCATAGACTAATGCCTCATGTTCTGTAGGGATCACTTCTCCGCAGTCTCCTCATTATCAGCACAGGCAGGATTACACTGAAAGGTGACACCAATTTGTATAGATAACACAGGATCCACCATGTACACTGACTTCTTCCCAAGTCACATAGCATGCCCATAACACTCTCCTATAGAAGTCAATGGGTCTGCTCCTGTTCACAGGCTCCTATGTCCATGAAGCTGCTTTAAAGCATCTCTCTAAATGCTGTTAAAAGCAGCTCAGGCAAGATGGCCGCCCCACATAATCCTATACAGAAAACAGAATGAAAAAATTTACAATGAGAGAATAAAAATGGCTAAGAAGAAAAAACGTTATCAGTCTCTGAGGTTAATTAGTAAAAAAAAATATATTGGCGATAGATTCCCTTTAAAGGTCCAGTGCACAATGTCACTATGCTCCAGTCGATCACTGACCACCTGGTGGTACTTGAAGATGCACCTGCCTTCTCTAAGTGCCAGATCTTTGGTGTTTTCCTCCAGAGCATTTGTGTTGTTTGCATTGTGTTGAGTTTTGCTTGACTTCTGGCTGCTCCATTATTCTGCTGCCTACCCTGACCTTCTGCTACAACAGAACTCCTCCTGCCCCGACCTGTGCTCCATCCAACTACATTTCTAGCCTGATTCTCCAGTACCTCATCTGCATCTCAGTTGCCACCACTGGTGACCACATCGTGGGTAGTGACCTGGGAAATCCCTGCAGCAAAATCCAGATCGCTTGTATAAAGAGTTAAAGGGGTTGTCTCACTACAAGGATTGCTGCTTTTTATGTTAAAGATCTTGTAAAAACAAGTCACTTTGCAATATGTGTCCATTAATAGTGTCCTACCTATTCCTAGATATCCCCTCTTGTATGGGCTGCATCAGCTCCTCAGGTCGCTATAGCTACAGACCTGTTCAATCTCTCATGATAGGCTGCCAGTGCTGGTTGCTATAGTTACAGACTTGTTTGATCTCTCATGATAGGCTGCCAGCACTGGTCGCTATAGCTATAGACCTGTTCTATCTCTTCTGATAGGCTGCCAGCACTGGTTGCTATAGCTACAGACCTGATCTATCTCTCCTGATAGGTTGCCAGCGCTGGTCACAATACCTACAGACCTGTTCAATCTCTCCTGATAGGCTGCCAGCACTGGATGCTATAGTTACAGACCTGTTAGATCTCTCCTGATAGGATGCCAGCACTAGTTGCTATAGCTACAGAACTGTTCAATCTCTCATGATAGGCTGCCAGCGCTGGTTGCTATAGCTACAGACCTGTTCAATCTCTCCTGATAGGCTGCCAGCACTGGTCACTATAGCTACAGACCTGTTCTATCTCTCCTGATAGGTTGCCCGAGCTGGTCTCTATAGCTACAGACCTGATGTCCTCAGCAGCTCATCACTGCAGGCCAGTAGAAGCCAGTAAACATGAATTCAAAAATGAAACTGAGAAAATAGGACTGAGGTGAGATGAATTGATATAGTGAGATGACCCTTTTAAAGATTCAAGGCCAGTGGACTCTTTAGGCTCCGCTCCCTGGCATTGTTTATGCCAAAATTCATGTGTGGCCCAGAGGATCCACCACCCGACTCTTGGTGGAGTCTTTACAAAAGACGGAATAAAAAGTAATCATAAAAAATCTTCCATTCCCCAGCATGATACCAATGAAAGCGAAAACGTGTCCTGCAAACAAAAAGTTTTAATTTTTTTCAAATATTATGACGTAAAAGCATGATTTTTTTTTAACAATAATGATTGATAGTTGCATGTGGGGGTGGGGGGGGGGGGGTGGCTGTAAAAAAAATAGGTGCGACCTGAAAAAGTGGGGGTGTGGTCTGTGGAGAGAGGCGGCAAACTTTGCCCCGGGTGGAAAAAGTTTTAGCTACGTCACCGCTTTTGTGTCTTTGCTCCCTAAAGTGACTTGTTTTTGCAAGATCTTTAACATAAAATGTAATCTTTGTAGTGAGACGACCCATTTGAAGTTCAGGATATTTGGCTTTTGGATGAAATTTCAGGATGAACATAAAATTTCTTGAACATTTTTTGAAATGTACTAAATGATCCCTCTCTCCCCTTTAGATGCACACGTCCAACTGAGCGGAGGCCGTAAAAGTAGAGAAGAGACTTCGTTGCCAGTTCTGTCTATACTTGGAATTAAATTTGATTAAATTAAGACAAATTTTGCCGTAGGAAAGTAGAGAGCGCTCCAGCTCCAGTCGTTTGTGGGTATAAAAAAAATGTTACATTGAGTTCTAAAAGTTCTAGACAAAGTACAGAGTGCTAACGACTGCCGAGACAGGCTGTACGGGGGGAAGCGGATATGTTAAAAAGGAGCATGAAGAACGGCTGGATGCTAATTGTGCAAGAACAAGTGAGATGACAACATCGGCTTCATGGGCTTTATTAGAGAAATGAGTTATTGATGCGTCCGGCTCGCAAAAACCTACAAGGCGCGACCCTGAGAAGAATCCTCCCGTTACCTCCCTCTGTTTGGACTAGTAGGGTTAATACTTGCACTTAAAGGGGTATTCTCACTACATTGATTAGCTTTAAGCCTTTACTGACATTTAGAAACAATAAATGGTTATGCACATCCAAAAAACATAGGTGCAACACTGGTGCGGCTGTAGTATACATACATATTCCAATAACAGTGGCACACTGTAAACTGGAGCACTATCAAAGGGGACATAGGAATTTTGAAAAAAGCATTTCTGCTATCTAGGATACAGGAAAAGTTTTTTGAGGTTCTCAGTTCACACTTTTGATCAAAACTGTATAAGCCACCCCCGAACTTCAACGGGATCTCAAGGCATACACTATTGATTCCTACACTATTGATACCTCTCGTTTGGGTCCTATTCAGACCTCCGCAATCTGAATATGTATGTATACTACAGCCGCACCAGTGTTGCACCGATGTTCATTTTTTTCAAAAATGTTTTTTGGATGTGCATAACCATTTATTGTTTCCATTTTGAGTTTGGAGGAGTGGCTGCCTCCATTTTGGTTTTTTGCACTCCACCCACCTTCACAGGCTTTTAAATCAGTGCAGTGTAACTTGTAAGCTGGTTCCTTCATTCCCTGGATTATGGAGGTCTGAATAGGACCCAAACGAGAGGTATCAATAGTGTAGGAATCAATAGTGTAGGACCACCTGCCTTGAGGTCCCGTTGAAGTTCGGGGGTGGCTTAAACAGTTTTGATCAAAAGTGTGAACTGAGAACCTCAAAAAAACTTTTCTTGTATCCTAGAAAGCAGAAATGCTTTTTTCAAAATTCCTATGTCCCCTTTGATAGTGCTCTAGTTTATAGTGTGCCACTCTTACTGACATTTAGTGTCAGTAAGGAGCAGTGGGATGGGCTCATTTCCTGACTCTGCTCCATATGCAGGGGGTGCAGCTGTTAATTAAAAATAATTAAAAACTTCCCTCCCTGCTATTTTACCCTCTAGACTTTGAGGAAGTTCCTCCCTCCAATGAAATTGTGGGGTGCCAAGAGCATGATACAGCGCCCAGAAGCCTAATGAAGGCTTTCGTGGCTGCCATGTTACTGCTCATATCACTTCCTGGAAGTTCACTATATTACTTCCTTACACCCTTCTGCATTAAAGGGGTTGTCTCACTACATTGATTCATCTCATCTCATTCCTGTTACCTTGGTTTCATTTTGAATTCAGGGGCATGTTTACTGGCTTCTATTAGGGTACAGTAGAAGCCAGGTCTGTGGCTATAGCGACCAGCGCTGTCAGCCTATCATGAGAGATTGAATAGGTCTGTAGCTATAGCAACCAGTGCTGGCAGCCTATCAGGAGAGATATAACAGGTCTGTAGCTATAGTGACCAGTTCTGGCAGCCTATCAGGAGAGATATAACAGGTCTCTAGCTATAGTGACCAGCACTGGCAGCCTATCATGAGAGATTGAATAGGTCTGTAGCTATAGCAACCAGTGCTGGCAGCCTATCAGGAGAGATAGAACAGGTCTGTAGCTGAAGCGACCAGTGCTGGCAGCCTATCAGGAGAGATATAACAGGTCTGTAGCTATAGTGACCAGCACTGGCAGCCTATCATTGGAGATAGAACAGGTCTATAGCTATAGCGACCGGTGCTGGCAGCCTATCAGGAGAGACAGAACAGGTTTGTAGCTATAGCGACCAGTGCTGGCAGCCTATAAGGAGAGGTAGAACAGGTCTGTAGCTATAGTGACCAGCGCTGGCAGCCTATCAGGAGCGATTGAACAGGTCTGTAGCTATAGCAACCAGCTCTGGCAGTCTATCAGGAGAGATATAACAGTTCTGTAGCTATAGTGACCAGCGCTGGCAGCCTATCAAGTGAGATAAAACAGGTCTGTATCTATAGCAACCAGTGCTGGCAGCCTATCAGGAGGGATAGAACAGATCTGTAGCTATAGCATCCAGCACTGGAGCCTATCAGGAGAGACTGAACAGGTCTGTAGCTATAGCGATCAGTGCTGGCAGCCTATCAGGAGACATAGAACAGGTCTGTAGCTATAGCGATCAGTGCTGGCAGCCTATCATAACTGATTGAACAGGTCTGTAGCTATAGCGATCAGCGCTGGCAGCCTATCAGAAGAGAGAAAACTGTCTGTAGCTATAGCAACTAGTGCTGGCAGGCTATCAGGAGAGATAAAACAGGTCTGTAGCTATAGCAACCAGTGCAGGAAGCTTATCATGAGAGATCGAACAGGTTTGTAGCTATAGCAACCAGTGCTGGCAGCCGATCAGGAGAGATCAAACAGGTTTGTAGCTATAGCGACCAGTGCTGGCAGCCTATCAGGATAGATCAAACAGGTCTGTAGCTATAGCAACCAGTGCTGGCAGCCGATTAGGAGAGATCGAACAGGTCTGTAGCTATAGCAATCAGTGCTGGCAGCCAATCAGGAGAGACTGAACAGGTCTGTAGCTATAGCAACTAGTGCTGGCAGTCTATCAGGAGAGATAAAACAGGTCTGTAGCTATAGCAACTAGTGCTGGCAGTCTATCAGGAGAGATAAAACAGGTCTGTAGCTATAGCAACCAGTGCTGGCAGCCTATCAGGAGAGATTGAACAGGTCTGTAGCTATAGCGACCTGAGGAGCTGATGCAGCCCAAACAAGAGGGGATATCTAGGAATAGGTAGGACACAGATAATGGACATATATTGCAAAGTGACTTGTTTTTGCAAGATCTTTAACATAATAAGCAGCGATCCTTGTAGTGAGACAACCCCTTTAATGTAGTAAAGGTGCAGGGACCCGCACCTATCTCAAGAACAAGCCCCAAAACCTCTTAGTTTTTAATGGAAAGATGGTGGTGATTGAAATCGATAGGAGTTCTTAGTACTGTTGAGAAATCCCACTGATTTCATTGGAAGAGTCTTGAACGACCCCTTGTGTAGAAACCGCAGTCGTTTTGGGGCGGAACCCTGAGGTGAGACCTTCACCTATCAGCCATGGCCTATCCTTTCAATCACTATGGTGAGAACCCCCCTTACAGTCCTGCCAAAACTATAAGGATGAGTAGTCAATTAAGTCAGTCACCATCGGCCTAGTGGATGCTTGGCGATCCCATCACCCGTCTACTTCCCAATATTCCTTTTTTTCGCCAGAATATAATGCACTGTCTAGAATAGACCTGGCCCTAATCAATAGGCAACTCCTTCCTTATGTGGTGGAGTGTGAATATTTGTCCTGTTTGGTTTCTGATCACTCTCCTGTGGCGCTCCGCCTGACCTGGTCGGACCTTACCAAATCAAAATCCTGGCGTTTTAATCCCTACTGGTTTACGCTCCTCCCACCCTCTACCCAGTTTACTGATAGATGGGAATAATTCTTATTAAAGGGGTTTTGCCACGATGTAATGTTGACGTGGGATCCTCCAAAATGGGTATTTAGTCACTTTTCTAAATATATGTGTTTACAAAAATTGCAGTCTGAGAGAGCTACAGGCTGCCTTACCTGCCCTTAGTTACTTAAAATCTTCTATTAGATACGACCTGACAAGAGCTGCTGGCCGGGCTTGCGCAGAGAACACTTCTTATCTGATGAGAGGAAGCTGAAGAAGCTTTCAAGGCACCGGGTAGAAATATGTTGTGTTTTGTATATAGAATCCACTAGTTGTAGTGTGATTACTTGAGTAGATCCCTGCTTTATCTGATGACAGAGGACATGAAGAAGCTTTCAAGATGCTGTGGAGAAAAAGTGTTGTCTTTTGTATACAGAATCCACTAGTTGTAGTTTGAGTGAACATTTCACACGATCCCTTATGCATGGCTCTGTGCTCTGGCTGTGTCTCTCTCTCTCTTAGCTCAGGGTGGCTTTGTTTACATTTGCTTATTAGCAGATAAGGCATGTCCAGGCAAAACCCCTTTAATAAACGAACATCACTCCTCCCTTCTCTCAATCTGGGATGCATTAAAGGCATCTATTAGAGGAGAACTCTCCACTGCTGTTACTGATTTGAAGCGCTCCTATGCGACTAAAGCTGATACATTGGCTCGGGATGTGGCGCAGGCAGAACTAACCTATATTAGGGATCCATCTGAGGTCAATAAATCTGGTTGGCGCCTGCGGCAGAAAATATATGCGCAATTATTGCGAGACCGGGAGACTCGCACTACAGTTTTTACTAGACAGTCATTTTACTAAATGGGCGAGCGCTGTGGTAAACTTTTGGCAAAGAAATCCCACGAGCCTCCGGTAATCACATGTTTGAGACAGCCTAATGGAGAGATTATTTCAAACCTTTTGAGGTTCTTAGTTCACACCTTTTGATCAAAAATGTTTAAGCCACCCCCGACTTTCAACGGGACCCCAAATGCGGAGTGTCCTACACTATTCCTACCTCTCTTTTGAGTCCAATTCAGACTTCTCAATTGGGTGCTCCGACTTCCATAATCCAGAGAGAAAAAAAGCACCAGCTTTATAAGCACACCGCACTGGTCCAGTGACCCGTGGAGATGGGCGGGGTGCAAAAAACCAAAATGGAGGCATTCACTCCTCCCTGTATAAGTTAAAAGCAATATATGTCAAATGTAACTTATAGTTCTGCAAAAAAAAAACATTTCTGAAAAACACACAATGTGAACACCAGTGTACACTGGCATGGCTGTTTTACCTATACATACATTCCAATATCAGTAGTACACCATAAGCAAAAAGAGCTATCAAACGACATGGAAACCTGCAAAAACGCATTAATGCTATCTACAATACATGAAAAAAACTTTGAGGTTCTTAGTTCACATGTTTTGATCATTGTGTGTTTTTCAGAAATTTTTTTTTGTGCAGAACTATACGTTACATTTGGCATATATTGCTTTTAACTTATACAGGGAGGAGTGAATGCCTCCATTTTGGTTTTTTGCATCCCACCCATCTCCACAGGTTGCTAGATCAGTGCAGTATGCTTATATAGCTGGTGCCTTTTTTCTCTCTGGATTATGGAGGTCGGAGGACCCAATTGAGAAGCCTGAATTGGACTCAAAAGAGAGGTCGGAAGAGTGTAGGACCATCCGCATTTGGGGTCCCGTTGAAAGTCGGGGATGGCTTAAACATTTTTGATCAAAACATGTGAACTGAGGTCTTCCGGTTCCGGCGCCAGCGCATGAAGACGGGGTGAGGATCGGCTCCCCGCACCCGGCGGCTTTATACCGCCATTAGCTGCGCAAAGCAGCGCTGACCTGGCCGAAAACCGTGGGAGTAGCTCCCCCGAGCACCGGAGCATATTCCCTGACAGAAACCGCCCGAGACGCGGACTTTGCCGCGTCACTGCAGCCCTCGGGGCACGGGACGAGCAGCGCACAGGGGGCCGGGCCTGCTTCCCTTTGAATGCGGCAGCGAGGTGAAACGCGCGGCCGCAGCAGCGCAGGAGGGCGCACTGAGCGGCGGACTTCCCGGGTAAGGGACCTACTCCCGCCCCTGTACAGCCCTGACACGACTGCCCGCACGCCCGCACCAACACTGGAGGCCCCCACTCATTTACATACCTCCTGCTGAGATAAGCCGGGACTGCCACAGGGGGGCCCGGAGGCTGCACGCGCCCTGCATATTTAAAGGGACACTGACCCCAATAATTTTGCATACTAATAGTGCAAGACCAACACCTGCTGATTCCACTCCTGATGGAAAGTATTTACTCCGTAGCCCCCAAAAAAACCGGAGTGCACGGGAAACAGCCGCAAGTTACACCTAAAATGGCGGGCTGCCGGCCACGTGACGGCCAGAGAAATAGAGGAAGACCACAGCAGTGCCTCGCAGCAGAAAGGGGGGAGGGGGACTACCCAGGATCTCTCCTGGAACCTTGCCCAGAAGGATCCCAGGGCTCGCTGAATCCAGCCTTCACTGTGCCGATTGGTTACAAGCTCCTGGCTACAGAATGACAAGACAAATAGCACCAGACCTGCAAGCGGCTCTTGAAACCCCCGGGTCCAGGCCTCTCTGCTCAAGCTGCAGCAGGATGTTCAAAGTTCACTCTGCCAGACTCGAAGAATTAGAGAACAGAGTAAAGGGCCCTGGAGACTGACAACAGCACTCTGAAACAACCTGAAACTCTGTCCCAAAGGCACAACTGGTGCAGCAAGAACGCATCGAAGACCTTGAAAACCGCCCCAGGCGGATTTAACCTGAGGCTAATGGGTCTCCCGAATCGTTCAAACAGCGCGACCTTCAACCCCTCTTGCCAGGAAGAGCTGCCCGCTGTCCTGGGCATCAACCACGGCTGCCGTATTGAGAGAATACACGAGTAGGCCCGGAGGGAAGAACAGCCCCAGATCTAAATCTCAGCAAGGGCAAAGAGCCGCACTGTGATATGAAGTTCCTGGACTTTAATGAAAAGGGCTGAAACCCTTTGAGGGCGTATCGCAGGCTCAAAAGCCACTACTACTCAAGGGCATAAAGTGCTGCTATTTGAAGATTTCTCTGCAGAGGTCTCCCAGAAGAGGCGCGCCTTCAGCAAACTCGTACGGCACTATTTCAACAGAAGACCGATTCCAGATTCTCTACCCGGCCACCCTCAAGGTGCTGGATCCTGATGGCCCGCCCCGGTTCTTCAACTCGGCTGCGGAAGCGGAAGAAGATCTATGCGACCTTATGAGCTCCAGAGGGATACCCGTCTCCAAAAACCCCAGCTCGGTCACCACGATCAACCTGAGACGACTGCAGCTGATACCCTTGAGACTCCGGGAAAGGAGACAGAAAGAGACCTCGTGCGCTCGCACGCTATCTCTGTCACCACCTCCACTTTCACCTAAAGAAAGCCGTCAGCCGAGACGGAGACGCCGACGGGACTCTACCCCTGACTGAGGAGACTGGTCACCCTGCTCGGCGAGGATCAGGTTCTGGGGAGGGGGAGGAGGGTGGACTGTATGAACATCCTTGGATCATTTCCCTTGTATAGAAGGCAAGAGTTGTCATAGGGGTCCTTGTCATAGGGTCCTTCTAGAACTTTCTAGACTGTTTTGAGATGCAATTGCTCTCATAAACATATCTTTTATAGGCCAATCCTGAGAACCTTTTAGAATTTACAAGGGTTTTTCTCCCGGGTGGGGAGGGTGGCAAGGGTTTTGTCGGGGAAAAGTTTCTAAATGCTAATGGAAAAAAAAGGGTTCCTCCCAACGCATTGAAGGCGGGGAAATGCAATAGCCCCCGTCAGCGTCATTTCACGTTCTTCCCGATTGGCAAAGGTTACATGCTTGTTATGTCATTTTTAACCTGTTTATCGAATTTGTCTATGTTTCACTGCGTCCATTTATCACTCTCTGACTCAGTGCACCAGAAAATTTGCCTAAAAAGTCCTACCTTTCCGGAAACACTCAGTGGCAGCCCACAGCTCTCCCATATCGAAATATCCTTTATATGCGGATCATCCCGGGAAAACATAAAGGGGCTCCGTTCCCGAATAAACGGATGAAGGTGATCCGGCATCTAAAGAGGCTCCGCCCTGATTGTCCTCCTGCAGGAAACACATCTGAAAGCTGATGACATTAAGCGATTGGAGAAGCTGTGGGTGGGCCACGCCTTTGGGTCCCCGTCCGTGCTGGGTAAGGCAGGGGTAGTCACGCTTATTCAGAAAAATTTTCCATTTGAGCTAGTTTCACATGAGCATGATCTGGGGGTGAGTCTCCCATTTAGTCATTAAGTGGGGAAAATGTGACCTAAGCATCTTTAATATCTATGGGCCCAATGGTCAGAACCGGGTATTTTTTTAGGAGTTAGCAGAGAGGATTTGCACTGATCAAAACCGATGCCAAATTATTGGAGGAGACATGAACGCAGTTGGTAGATCAGGTTGAAGATAGAAGGGGAGGGCCGGCTCCCAAGTACATAACAAGGGAAATTTCCACGTCTCAAAAGGGAAAGTCTTTAGGCCACCTCATGGACTCCGCTAGTCTTCATGATTCTGGAGAGAGCGAAATCCCGATGAACGGGAACTACACTTACTATTCCCCGGTCCACCATCAGGGGTCGAGGTTTGGACCATCTTCTGGTTTCAGACTCCCCCCAACCCCAGAGTCGAAAATGCAAAAATTCTGAACATGGTCATCTCTAAATCACTCCCAATTTCCCAGTTAGATTTGATGGAATTTTTTCCAAGGGGTACAGATTTTATCTGGAAATTTCTGCCTATCTCGCAAAGACAGATTCTTCGCTGAGATGGTTAGGGGTTGGTGGATGGACCTATGCTTCGGATAACCTGACTCACCGGGCGACCCATCACTATATTGGAAAACAGCAAAGGCGTTTTTAGAGGCAGGGTCATAGCCTATTACCTCTGTCTATAAAAAGCAAACGAAGGAGGCATACCTGATGCCCCAGAAAGAGTTAGGGAGACCTATAAGACCTATCTTGGAGATAGCTCTGATAAGCCCAAGCGAGACTGGGAACGGCCAAAAGGGAGTTCGACCTTTGGGCAGATCGCACAAAGGGGAAAAAACATAGGTCACACTTACACTCCACACTCTTCAGGTATGGAAAACAAATCCGGGAAACTTCTTCCCGGCCCACTGAAAGGGGCCTACAAACCTGCGCACATACAAGCTCTCCGCACACCGGAAGTTTACTATTACCTCTGATCCGGCAAAGATAAATGACACGCTCCAGACAATTTTATGCACACTGTACTCATCAGAGGGTCAATTTCAAGTAGAGGATGGGCGGCGATTCTCTCTAAAGTCAAAAATTTCCGCACTTTCAGATCTCCAGAGGGGGGAACTGAATGCGGACATAACTGAGGGGGAGGTCAAGATGGCTTTAATTCGCCACTTGAAGGCAGGCAAGGCCCCGGGACCTGATGGGTTCTCCCGGGAGGTATAAAAATCCGAGTGATCAGATTACACCCCATCCTTTACCGAATTTAAAACAACTCAATATTTCATAATGAGCTTTCGCCCAGAATCAAAAAACGCATACATTAAAAAATTATCCCGAAAGAAAGGGAAAGACCGCTGTTCCCTGCACCTATAGGCCCATATCCCTCATAGACATTGACCAAAAAATCTTGTCTAAGATACTGGCTGATCGCCTCGCCCGGTTTTATCCGCAATGATTGGACCCTCCCAAAAGGGTTTTTTACAAGGGAAGAGCGCGGTGGGAAACATCAGGAAAGTGCTTACAAATATTTGGAAAGAGTCCGACACAAACCATTGCCAGGGGAGAGGCCTGTCCTGGTGGTTAGATGCAGAAAAGGCCTTTGATAACGTGCGATGGGACTGGCTTTGGTTTGTCCTGGACACCATGGGAATTACAGGGACGTTTAGGTCGGTCCTCTCTGCCATCTATGATGACCTAACAGCCCAAATTCATACTCCGGGTTTCCTTTCTCCAAAAATCCCCCTCCAGAAAGGGACAAGACAGGGGTGTCCGCTTTCCCCCTTACTTTTTAATTTGGCCTTAGAACCCTTGGCAAAGGGTACTTGAGGGGTTCTGACCTCTTCTCGGGATCCGGATAGGAGACCCAAAAAGGTGAAGACCGCTCTGTTTGCAGACGATCTCATACTATTCATGTCTGCTCCCCTGACCAGCTTCACCAGTGCTGGAGTTGCTGCGATATTTCGCACGCTATCAGGGTACAAAGTAACGTGTCCAAGAGTGAATTGTTAGAAATTGGCCGAAGCTATCACAGTCCCCAGTGGGCCCAACATGGGATTGGACATTACCCGGGCTCAGGAACACATCACCTATTTGGGTATCAAGGTGGGTAGGACTCCAGACTCGATGTATAAGTTAAATATTCCCCCTCTTATAAATAAGATCTCCCAAGACCTGAAGCATTGGACCTCACTGCCACTGTCACTTGCCGGTAGATGCCACGCCATAAAGATGGTCTGCTTCCCACAGCTGCTATACCCCCTACAGACCCTTCCATTCCTGCTCAAACACATAGACATCAACCACATTAACTCATGCTTCTCCAGATTTATATGGGCGGGGAAAAAACCCTGTATTGCGCTACATAAACTGATCCTGCCAGTTAGGGCAGGTGGGCTGAATCTCCCAGATGTTAGGGGTTATAACCTGGCCTGTTTTGATCGTCACATGCTAGACTGGATTGGGGGTTCCCCCCCGCTTTTCAAATTGTGAATTAGAAAAGAATTGATGCGCCCTTGGCACCCACAGGCCTTGCTCCAAAACCAGGTATCCTAAGTTGCCTTCTCTGAATAAGTTGTCTCCATTGTTCCCAGACACAATAATGGCCTGGAAAGAGTTAAGGAAAGCTTAGGCCTTTCCTTCGCTCTCCCCCAAGGACATGCCCATTTGGATCATCCTGAGTTTCACTGGTCAGAGCAAAACCCCATGTTTAGGAAGTGGAGGGAGGCAGGTCTGGCCAACGCGGGACAGTTAATGGGATGTGAGTTCTCGGAGATGGCTAAAGCCCCTGAGATGCTTGAGAGGTTCTCCTTACCCAAATCACAGCTTTTGGCTGCCTATCAGCTCTTCATTTTTGTAATGGGAGACTAAGAGATGTCTCCAAGGAGACCCTCCCCAACGATTTGACACATTTTGTCACCACTCACAGGGGGACATATTGTCTATCGAGGCTCTATGCTGACATGGGGAGGGTGGTGCAGGAAACGGGAAGCTTCTCAGGCATTTCCACTATCTGGAGCCGCCGATTGGGTATGCCCAGATCCCAGATTTGATCCCGAAGGGTGTTTGTGACCATACGGAAACACATCATCTGCGAGACCTGGCGGGAAACTTACTTCAAGTAATACAAAAAGCCATCTACGCCTTCAATTCCCCCCCTCTCAGAACTTCCCCGATAGAAAGCAGCACTGCCCTAAATGCGGCACACATAAAACGGACCTATGGCACGGTCTGTGGGGAAAGCAGCTATACACATCCTACGGGACACTGTCCTTCATATATTCAGCTTCACTTTTTGGGGTCACCCTAGAGAAACATGAACTCCTGATCTTCCATTGCCCTAGGCCACCGGACGCAGATGGGGGAGAGGGTTCCGAGGAGTCAGCTCACTCCACCGGTTTTCCGGGAATAGTTCACATTGCCCTTTTGGCAGCAAAACGAAGCCTCTTGCAGTTATGGCTGAAGCCCATCTCCCGTCAATCTCCGGGGTCATAAAGCAGTGGAGGATTATCTCATAGCGGACAGACTGGAGACAGAGAGGGGTAAGGAGATCCGAAACCCCAGGGTTCTTCAGACGTTGGAGAACCTCATAGAATCGCAATTATTTCTGACAGAGAGATAAAAAGCCCTTATGCAGAGGTTCAAGTTTTACCGATTGGTACTGTAGGGAGGGAATCGGGGGCACGCTGGGGAGACTTCAGGTCTGAGGAACTTTGGCCTTAAGTATGAGGTTCCATTAAGGACCACACGGTCACGAGAGATGTAGATAGGTTGTAGTTGTACTTTAGTAGTGTAGTTATTTTGTTTAATTTAATTTCTTTTATACCCTTGTAATTTGATTTGATTTTTTTTTCTCTGTATGTACTATCTACATATTCCAGGCACTGGCCCGGAGATTATGCAAATACGTGATATGACCACTATTACATGTCAGAGTTATGTGTTCACTGTTTAACTGTTTGAAAATGCAATACAAAATTTATTTAAAAAAAAAACATGTGAACTAAGAACCTCAAAGTTTTTTTCATGTATTGTAGATAGCATTAATGCTTTTTTTGCAGGTTTCCATGTCGTTTGATAGCTATTATTTCAAACCCTAGACAGGTGGCGGAGCAGTTCCGTGTGTTCTATGCGGATCTGTATGATATTCACACCTCGGTATCTGAGGTAGAGATAAGGGAATATTTGCAAGATGTAGTGCTGCCCTCTCTTACAGCGGAGCAGCGTGCCAATTTAGATGCCCCCATTTCCCCTGAGGAGATCCAAGTGGCCATTGCCTCCTTTAAAAAGGCCAAATCTTCTGGAACAGACGGGCTACCTATTGAGTTTTTCAAACAAGATCCTGAATACCTTGCTACTTAGATTGTTTAATGAGGCAAATGAGGCCTCTTGTCTCCCTGCCTCGATGCGGGAAGCATTAATTGTTGTCATCCCTAAGCCTGGCAGGGACCCTGAATTGTGCTCATCATACAGGCCGATATCTCTCCTGCAGACGGATGTTAAGATGCTGGCCAAAGTCCTGGCCAACCGTCTCAACTCCGTCATTCTCTCCCTGGTGCATGGGAATCAGACAGGTTTTATGCCGGGTAAACACACGGCCATGAACTTGCGCCGGCTCTTCATGAATCTGCAGGCTCCTCACTCTAATGTAGGGACCAGGATACTAGTATCCCTAGACACGAACAAAGCCTTTGACTCTGTGGAATGGAATTATTTGTTGTTGGTCCGTCAGAGATTTGGGTTTGGTCCATCCTTTATTTCCTGGGTCATGCTTCTGTATTACCAGCCAATTGCCAGGGTTAGGGTGAATGGCCTCATATCGGACTCATTATCCCTGCGCAGGGGTACTAGACAGGGGTGTCCCCTATCGCCACTTCTGTTTGCTGTGGCCATCGAGCCCTTAGCCACCCGTGTACGATCAGATCCGAATATAATTGGATTTGACATGGGTTCTTTGCACAAGAAAATCAGCTTATACGCAAATGATGCATTGCTATATTTGCGAGATGTGGAGACCTCACTTCCTAGAGCCTTAGAGGTTCTTAATATATTTGGTCAATACTCCGGACTGCAGGTTAATATTGACAAGTCCCATTTGATGCCTTTAGACTCTTTTGCCCCCTCGCAGCAAACCTCGGTTTTGCCATTGCAGTGGTCATCTCAATTTACCTATCTGGAGTCACTATATCTAGATCCTTATCGGAGTTCTATGATCTTAATATCGCCCCGCTTTTGGTCTATCTCCACAGTAGGATTCAGGGGTGGAGTAGGCTGCCTCTGTCATTTATGGCCAGGATTAGTTTAGTGAAGATGATCCTTTTTCCTAAAATTTTGTATGTTCTTACTCAGTCTCCAATATATCTTAACTCCTCTGTATTCAGGGCTTTAAATTCTATTTTACTCTCTTTTATTTGGAATAACGGTAGGGCCCGTCTTTCCTTACACGTCTTACAACACCCATGGGATCGGGGGGGGTTCTTCCTGATTTGCGTACATATTATTGGGCAGCTCAGCTCTCCCACTTGGTCAGATGGCGAGAGATGGACCATCTAAGGGCTATGGAACTTTTAATTAAGCCTTGGAACCCGGTGTATATACACCCCTTTAATTTTCTTTTTTCGGCACCACTCAAACCTATCCATCGTTATCAGGGTTCTCTCATTCTTAAACAATGCCTTTTAATGTGGAAACAGGTGAAAGAACTATACTACCAATCGGGTGTAGATGCATATACACCTCTTTGGAATAATAATCACATGCAGTAACTTCTAGCGCTGGAGGGATCTGTATTGAGGGGAAAGGGGGTGATATACCTATCTCAACTATGCGAAAACTTGACGCTTAGGGCATTTCAGGATTTAACTGGGGAATACCACATTCCTAACACTAATTTTTTCCAATATCTTCAGCTAAGACATGCCCTACACACTCAATTCTCGGGGAGTCAAATCGCACTTCAAGATTTTCCCATACCCCCTATGTTGTTATCCCCCCCTCCCTCCTCCCAAAAGGCCTAATAACATGCTTTTATGCATTGTTGTTAAAGAAAAAGTTGGGTGACCCATTCCAGGCGAGGAAGAGCACTTGGGAGAGGGATGATCAGTGGGCTGTAGCCTTGGAGACCCCGAAGATGGTGTCCCCAAAATATGGGGAGAGAGTAACCCATTTATATATATTACACCAAGCATCCTATACCACCACGTGTCTGCATAAATTTAAACCAGAGAGTCCTGACGTTTGTCCGAAATGTCTCTCTGTCCCAGGTACCTTTTTTCTACGTATTGTGGGCTTGTCCCAGGATTCAAGGTTTTTGGCAGCATATCCTTAGGTTCTGAAATTAAATAAAATGGGGCTGCCCTGTACCAGATGATCCAAAAGTATGCTTGCTATATTTAGACCCGGAGGAGTACCCGTCCCAGGTGACCCATACATGCCTGACTGAACTTCTCTTTAATGCCAGGAAAACTGTAGCTCGTTACTGGTTGTCCTCTTATTTCTCCCGACTTAGGATTGGATAAAATCTGTAAATGCCACCCTCCCTTTTAAAAAATATATTTACTTGCATCGTGGGTGCCCAGACAAGTTTGTTAAGATTTGGCAAGACTGGATTGACTCTACTCATACGGACTTAGCCATTCCTTATGTCACTTAGAGATACTCGGCAGGAATCTGTTGATAGCTCTGGGATGCGTTCCTGTTCATCCACGCTGGTGGTGCCACTCTGACCTCCAGAGCGTCACTTTGTAGATCCTACAGCTTCTATACATCTCCTATAGCAGTGTATGATTTCCCCACAGGGAAGATAACAGACGCACACGTGCAAAGGGCGACATGTCCGAAAAGTGGCGTATCTATGCCAGTTTTAGGCTCATTAAATCAGTGTAAAGTGCGCCTGAAAGTCCGATACTTTCTAAAAATTGGCGTCAGGTATACCTTGCATAGATTACTTAATGCGCCTAAAATGGCACATCGTATCAAAAAAGGGCGTATTGTATCAAAAAAGGGGGCATTGCATCAAAAAAAGGGGACATCGTATCAAAAAAGGGGGGCATTGCATCAAAAAAGGGGACATTGTATCAAAAAATGGGGCAACGTATCAAAAAAGGGGACATCGTATCAAAAGGGAAAAAAAAGGGGGATTGATCAAAAAAAGGGGGCCATGCATCAAAAAAGGGCGCATTGTATCAAAACAGGGGGCAACGTATCAAAAAAGGGGACATCGTCTCAAAAAAGGGGGCATTGCATCAAAAAAGGGGACATTGCATCAAAAAAGGGGACATTGTATCAAAAAATGGGGCAACGTATCAAAAAAGGGGACATCGTATCAAAAAAGGGGGCATTGCATCAAAAAAGGGGACATCGTATCAAAAAAGGGCGCATTGTATCAAAAACGGCCGCATTGTATCAAAAAAGGGGACATCATATCAAAAAGGGGGCATTGTATCAAAAAAGGGGGCATTGCATCAAAAAGGGGACATTGTATCAAAAACGGGGGCATTGTATCAAAAAGGGCGCATTGTATCAAAAAAGGGCGCATCGTATCAAAAAAGGGTGCATTGTATCAAAAAAGGGCGCATTGCATCAAAAAAGGGCGCATTGCTCAACTCGCGGCACAAAAGAAAATCATTGGTAGTATAGGTATGCGTCTATTGAGGCTCAAATTGGGCCCCACGGGGGGGCATAACATATGTAAGGTGCCTCAATAGGCGCATTTTGCGACGGGGGCGCACAGTGCACCATATTCAGGCGCATTACAAAGTGTCGTACCCGGCGTATAATGCAGCTAGTTTTGATTTACAATTCATTTACAACAAGAATATGGCGTCAAAAGTGGGTTTGCCGCAAAATAGAACAAAAAGTTCTTTTTATTTTTAGTTTGGAAATTTGTTTTATTTTTAAAGCTGGTTGTTACGTCAGTCAAGTTTGCCTGTTATCCTATTACAGTTATGTGCTATAAAAATTGTGATTGTCTTATATCCTACAGAGTCATTGTAAGAACTCTTTGCTGTAGTTCCAGTACGAAGACATAATTGGATAACGAACTCCTAATTTTGCATTTGTTTTCATATATGCTGTTCTTTTGTACAAATGATGCTAT
>JAODAL010027949.1:0-54118 GCA_025379985.1 Phyllomedusa bahiana | reverse complement strand
GGGCCGGGCTGGCCATAATCAAAAAAACACACAGAAGGGGAAAGACTAGTTCACACTGTAACCAAAATACAAAGCATTATGTCAAAAACCACGGTTTCCGGAAAGGGGGCCCGGGGCCGGGACCGAATCAAAGCTGGGGGTCTTCGGGTAGATCATACAGTATCTTATTGAAAGAGGGCAAAAGCATAGCTATTTTTAAATCCCTCAAATGTATCGATAATAAAGGTTTTTTTTGTACCAAAAAATACCCCTGCGGTTTGCGACAAAATTTGCTGTTTTAAAATTTTTAATGCAAGGGTGCCTCTATCAACAAAGCGGGACTCAACGTGGAAAAAACACTTATGTAAAATTATAGGAAAAAAACGGTATTTTTTGCACATAAAAAAACCTACGGTGACACAAAATTGCTTATTCAAATTTTAAGTGCAAGGGCCTCTACAACAAGCTCTGTGCAAAGTAAAAAAACACGTATCTAAAGTATACGGATAAAAAACCCGGTATTTTTTGCCCCTAAAAATTTACCTGGGGTGACGAAAAAAATGCTGTTTTTCAAATTTAAGTGAAAGGTCCTCTATCAACAAAGCGGACTGTGCCAAAGTAAAAAAACAGTATCGAAATGTATACGGTAAAAAGGGTAATTTTTGCCCCTAAAAATACCCCGCGTGACCAAAAAATTTTGCTGTATTCAAATTTAAGTGCAGGGTGCCTCATAAACAAAGCTACTGGCAAAAGTGAAAAAACACGATCTGAAATGTTATGGAAATAAACGGTATTTTTTGCACTTTAAAATACACCTCCCTGCGAAAAAATTTCTGTATTCAAATTAAGTGCAAGGTGCCCTATCAACAAAGCGGACGGACAAAAGTGAAAAAACGGGGTACGAATGTTACGGATAATAAACGGTATTTTTTGCAACTAAAAATACACCTGCTTACGAAAAATTGCTGTATTAAAATTTTTAAGTGAAAGGTCCTCATAAAACAAAGCGGGACTGTCCCAAGTGAAAAAACACGTATCTGAAATTTAACGGAAAATAAACGTATTTTTTGCCCCTAAAAAATACACTTGGTGACGACAAAATTGCTGTTTTAAATTTTAATTGAAAGGTCCCCTCTACAAAAAAGCTGGACGGGCCCAAAGTAAAAAAACACGTTCAAATGTATACGGATAAAAAACGGTAATTTTTGCCCCAAAAAAAACCCCGCATGACACAAAATTGTGTACCCAAATTTAAGTGGGGGGTGCCTCTATAACAAAGCTGGACGGGACAAATGAAAAAACAGGTACTGAAATGTATACGGATATAAACTATTTTTTGCACCTAAAAATACACCTGCGGTGACGAAAAAAATTTTTCCCTTTTTTTTAAAAATTTTAATGAAAGGTCCCCTCTATAACAAAGCTGGCCCTGGGGCAAAAGTAAAAAACACACCTATTTTAAATTTGTATACGGAAATAAACGGTATTTTTTGCACCAAAAAAATACCCCTCCCGGTGACGACAAAATTGCTTTTAATTAAAAATTTAAGTCCCAAGGGTTTGCCTCTATCAAAAAAAGCTGGACTGGGCAAAAGTACAAATAACACCTATCTAAAATGTTTACGGATAATAAAAGTGGGGGTTTTTGCATCTAACAAATACACCCCCGTTACAAGAAAAGATCTGAAACCTAATATAAGTTCGGGCCCTGCCCACATACAAGTAATTTTTAAAACAGAAAATGTTAAAAAAAAAACATTGCAATGCAATGTCTAAACAAAGCTGGGCTGCAAATATCCTGTACCCTTTTTAAAGGCTTGTTTTGTGTTCACCCCCGGCCCTCCCCGCTCCCCCCCCCCCGTGACTTTACGGGGCAGATGCTCCTTTAAAATTTTCACCGGGGGGGTAACCTAAAATCGGGGCAAATCCCCAAATTTTAAAAACCCTAATTTCTAATTCACAGCTAAAAGCATAGTGCTTTGTGAACAAATAAAAAATTTTCGCTGACTGTTGCTAGCTGTTTGCTGAGCTGATGGACAGAGCCCCGAGAGCATGCCTTACCCAAATGAGCCCTTTTGACACACACTGGGGCCAGAACGGGAAAGGGGGCTGTTCTATGAAAAAACCGAGGTCATGGTTTTTTCCCACCCCAAATCGCAACCATACAAAATCCCAGTCATGTTTTGGGGCACAAACAGCTCCCCCTGCTCTATTTCAAACCCTGATTTGCTGGCCCCCCAAATTTGACAAAAGCGCGGGAAAATGGCCCGGATAGTAATAGATTATGAAACAGTTTTTTAAAACCCTAAATTATCGCGTGATCAAAAAAACCCCCAAATCAACATAAAAACCGGGGCCGTTTTTCAACTTTTCGATAAAAATCGCTCAAAAATAAACAAACACAATTTAGAAACCCTTAAAAAAACACTGTGGCCACATGTTTTGAAAACAGCCCCTAAGCAAAAAATTCCCACTTTGTTGCCCATTGCAAAAAATCAGAGCCCCCCTTTTGGTTTTCCAAGCACATATGAAAAAAAAGGGGGCACTCTGTTTGGGTTTTGCTGGGGGGCAACAAAGGAGCTTTACCCCTTGACAGTTTTCATAAATGGGGCCCCTGTCTGTCAAAAGTTTTATCTATTTTCCCCCTACAAATTTTAAAAAGTGATTTCACCTGGTGACATGGCAGATATAAAAGGGCTTTGGGGCCATTTTTCTTTCCGATTCAGCTTTCCCTTTTAGTTTCATTCAGGGAATTGCAAAACAATCCAAATGGAAATAAAAAAGGGCCCCCCGCGATCCTGCTGAAGGCCACTTTTGGGAACGACCCTTCCTCTGTAACTTAAGTCTTTTTTTAACAATGTCCAATGTGGGAAATTTCCCCAGTGAAAATTTATCCTCAGAAAAAAGGGATAGTTTTTAAAGACTTTCTCCTGCTCATTCCCTTTTTATTTTGGGTTGAGCTCTCATTGTTTTCAAAAGGGACACATGCTTTTTCTGAGCCCCAAATTCTAATGTTGTGGTGTTTAAACCTTTCCCCAAAGGGGGGGAGTGGGGGTTTCCGTTTTTTTTCTGAAAAAGGGTGTTCTATTTTTGGCTTTCAACACCAAATTTTTTCCCATAAGTCGGTACCCCATAATGTGGCAACTTTATTTCCATACAAGTCACCCTTTGGTAAAACTTTCTGGGAAACTACGCTTGCTGAATCAAATCCTTTTCACTTTTTTTTCCCTAAAGTCTTTAAACTTTCCCCAAACTTTTCAGTGGCATCAATCCCTCAGAATTTTAAAATTTGATTAAACCAAAACCAGGGAATGCAGTCCCCATGTGGAGCACATTTCCCCCTTTTTTTATCTAAACGTTCTCCTGTGCTTTTTCCCCAACAGACCTTTGTTTTTGCAAATTCCCCAAGACACAAAAAAATTTTTTTTGTTTTTTTGCTGTCATTTTATTTTTTGGACTATTAAGAACTTTGTACATTTGGAGCTTTTAAGTGAAAGCAGTTCTGTGTTTGGGCCCTGCTCAAGCGAGCCAGTTTTGCTTAGACTTCCGTCCCGTAGCCATTTACCATGATGTTACTGTAACTAAAACCTTTATACAGGGACCATCTTTCGGAAAAAACCCATATAATTTAAAAACCTAGTGAAAGGTGGTTAAATTTTAAAAACAACCCAAAAGAAAAAGTTTTTTGTGTTCCCTTTAGTGAAATATTTTAGTTATTTTTAATGGGGGCCCCCCAAATGTCCTTACATTATGTATTAAAAAAATCTCCATTTAAAATTTAAAAAACATCAAAGCAAATGTAAAAAAATTTAACATGTTTGCGTACAACGTAAACAGATCAACATGATCACCTAGATCTTTCTAAATGTCCTAACATAATTTAAACACCAATGTAACTAAAAGTTTTTAACATTGGGGGGATAATGGTGCAGGTACATCAAAAATTTTCCCCTTCCTAATTCCCATTAAAAACCCTTTTTCCCTCCCGGGATACCCTAGTTTTCATTTAAACCCTGGTTACCCGGTGATAAACCCAATTTTTTCAGTGATGAAGCGCCCCCAAAGGGAAACATTTTTATTTAATGAACACTGGGTTAAATGTGAAAATTTCATTACAATACCCGGTTTTTTCATTGTTTAATGATGACTCCCCCCTTAGGGGTTTTTTTGTTTTTTAATTATCCTAATGTATTTAACATTGGGGACTTACAAAATCCCCCTAGTAAAATAAACAACCCAAAAACCCAAAACACGTTTTTATGAGAAAAATATTTTATATTTAATAAGAATGTGTTTTTATAAATTTTTAAAAATCTAGAAAATAATTATTATCCATAAACAAAAACAAAAACAAATTTTTTGTCATATAAATATAGATTTTTCAAAATTTTTCAAGCACTGTTGTTTAAAAAATATAAGTTGAAAATATTTAAATTTAAAATGTCTCCCCGGAAAAAAATATACTTAAAAATAGAATTTACATAATTTCAGTATTTGAACACTAGTTTTTTTTGAAAAAAAACACACCTGTAAATTTCACTTTATACAAAAAAGATACTACTGTCTAAACCGAAAAATTATGGAGAAGACAAGGTTATAGGGGCTAAGGCCCTAAATTTAAGCTCCTGGGTGCTCTGTACCAGGAACCCCTTTTTTCAAAGAGAAACTTTGAATGTTGAAGGCCCGGGCCCGAAATTAAAAAGTGAGGGTTTTAAAAACCCCCTAAAAGCAAGGTTAAAATAAATTACATAGTTGGGAAGGCAGTGTTAAACCAGAGGGGAAAGGGAAAAACTCCCCTTTTGGGGGGGGAAACCAATTGTCCTCATTTTAGGGAAAAAAAAATCCCCTTTCCCGACCCCCAAAAAAAGGGAAACAGAAAATTTCCCTGAAAAAACAAAAACCCCTTTTCCAGAAACCCAAAAACAATATATCTTTTTATATTATTACAAATTAGAAATTTCAGTACATCCAGAAACCCTTTTTGAACTCTGTTAAATGAATTCACCATAACAAGTTTTCCCCTAGCAGAGGTTCCCCCAGTCTCACTTTCTTACTTTTAAAGAACCAATTTTTGTGTTTATTTTGAAAAAATTTTTTTCCTCTAGACTTGAGGATGGGCCCCCCTTTTTCTAGATCCCGTCCCGGGTTAAATAGATCCCTTGGGAGAGATCTCAGTATTTTACCATTGATAATTTAAAAATATTTTAAATTTTTCCCCCCCAAAGGGCCCTCTTTTTCTAAAAATAAATAACCCTAATCTTACTAATCTTTCCCGGGGATTGTAGTCCAAAACCCCTTCTTTTATTACTTTTATTGCCCGGGGGCCTTTTAAACCTGTTCAAGCTCTAAAATGTATTTTTTGTGCACTGGTGCCCCAAAAATGTACTTTTATTCAATTTTTTAGTTGACTAGTGACTTTTATAAAGGGAAAATGGTGTTTTATCTAGGCATGAAGCCCCCCTTTTTAATACACCCCATGATCCTTGGCAGCTGCTGCCTGACACTGGCTGCTACAATTAAGTTTACACCATATAAAAAAAATGCCAGAGACTTCAGCATCTTCATAAAAATGGGGATTATTTTGGGCATCGTTGCATCATTGGGGCCCTTGCTGCTTTTGCCCTATTGGGGGGCAAAAACAGGACCCTCAAGGGGCTCAGGTGCTCTCATTTTTTATTAGTGTTACAATTAAGTTTACTGTCAACTACGATTTCCAAGTCTTTCTCTATGGCACTTTTTCCCAGTGTTTTTCCATCCATTCATGGAATGGATTTTTCCTTCCCATGTGCATAATTTTGCATTTATCTGTTTAAACTCATTTGTCACTTCTCTATCCAAGCTTCCAACTTATGCAGATCCCTTTGTAATAAAACTTTATCCACTATAATGTTGATTCCTTTAAACAGCTTAGTATCGTCTGCAAAGATGGATATTCTATTATGCAATGCTTGTGGTAAGGTTATAAGTGAATATATTAAAGAGAATAGGGCCCAACACTGACCACTGTTGTACCCCACTAGTAACAGGTATCCAGTCTGAGACTTCACTATTAATCACCACTAGAGATGGACGAATTGATTCTAACGAAGTGGAATTCGTTTAGAATTTCAGGAAAACTTCGGTTCTGAACGAGTCGAACCTTGGGGTACTTCGGTGGGGAACGAAGTGTGTTTTGTTGTATAAATTGGCTCCCGAGCACATGGCGCTATATGGGGCAAAGCCACTCTGGGAGGAAGAAGGGCATTAGCCTGCATGACATGTGCAGAGATGAAGTCAATCAGAGAACCGGCGGGATTCTGTGACGTCAACCGCACTATATAAGTCCGGGGCGCGACGCCGGGAGTCACATTCCTCTCACTGTACTGATCAGGGAAGGTGCTGCCGCGGCTGATTGTGATAGCTCTCACTGAAGAACTGATTTTTTATACAGCGATTTTTGTGGGGTGTCTCAGCTTGTCTCAGAGACTGTTCTCTTAATGTTCTATTTCTGATTTTTTTGGGGTATTGGATCTGAAATCCAGTGTGGAGTCCACTGCAGCTGCATATACATTCAATATCCATGGGGGAAAACAAGCCAGTTCCTGTTGTATTCATTTAAAGAACAGCGTTTTTACAATACAAATACCACTTCATTTTTGGCAGCTCAATTCTTTTTGCGCAATTTACATCCGGGGGTTTAAATTAAGCGTTGTTTTGGGGTTTGGTGTGACCCCAAGTAACCGTCTTTTTTCACGCCAAAAATATTACATTTTTCCTGTAGCATAATTCAAAAGCGAAGGTTAATTAAAATTTTTATCTCTTGTTGTGTGGCGTAGAAAACACGCAATTGTAACAGGCTACAAAGTTTCTAGTTTGTGGTGGCCCAATTGTTTGGCGCATATTTACATCCGGGGGTTTAATTAAGGTTGTTTTGCTGGTGTGCTGACCCCAATGAAACCGTCATTTTCAACGCCAAAATATTTACTTTTTTCCCTGTTGCTGATTAACAAGCGAAGGTTAATTACAATTTTTTTCTTGTTGTGTGGTGTAGAAAACACGCAATTGTAACACGCTACAAAAGTTACTATTTTGTGGGCTCAATTCTTTGGCGAAATTTAATCCGGGGTTAATTAAGCGTTGTTTTGCTGGTGTGCTGACCCCAAGAAACCGTCTTTTTTCATATGCCAAATCCCATACAATTTTCCTGTAGCATAATTCAACAAGCGAAGGTTAATTACAATTTTATTCTTGTTGTGTGGCGTAGAAAACACGCAATTGTAACCGCTACAAAGCTATAGTTTGTGGTGGCCAATTGTTTGGCGCAATTTAATCCAGGGGTTAATTAAGCGTTGTTTTGCTGGTGAGCTGCCCAAGAAACCGTAATTTTCAACGCCAAAATTTTATACATTTTTCCTGTAGCATAATTCACAAGCGAAGGATAATTACAATTTTATCTCTTGTTGTTTTGGCGTTAGAAAAACACGCAATTGTAACACACTACAAAGCTACTAGTTTGTGATGGCCCAATTGTTTGCGCAAATTTACATCCGGGGTTAATTAAGCGTTGTTTTGCTGGTGTGCAGACCCCAAGAAACCGATGCGATGCGATTACAAAGAGATAACAGTATGCGTCCAAACATCCTAAGGTGCAGCAGCTGACCGTGCTCTTGTCCAAGATGTTGGTACTGCAGTCCCTCCCCTTTTCCCAAAAGGTGGACTCTGCACCATTCAGAGAAACTAATGGCTTGTGCCAAGCCGAGATGGAGAGTTCCAAGCCGTAATTTCTTTTCCAAAAAAGGCAAGTAACCAAAACTTTTATAAATATGTAGAACAGAAGGTGGGCCAGTCCTTAAGGGTTATCGGTTTTTTTCAAGGTGCACGGCAGCGCGGACGTCTGGAGCTGTAACTACGGTCAGGGCCAGTAAAATGTCCTTTACGGCCCATGGGGTGAATGTGCTTCCGGGGCCCCGGCACACCAACAACTTGGACAGGAAACGCCGCTTTCTCCTCCACGTTGCAAACTGCTGTCCTGGCGCAATGTCGCCTCCTCCTCCTCTACACACCACCACCCCCATCTCAGCCTCACAGTACTGCTCCATCATACCACATGTGTAGGGCACAGCGGTGTCACGCAGTTCTACACCTGGCTTGCCTCGGCGAACGAAGTCACACAGGGGAGGAACTGCCCCGCGTCATGCAGCAAGAAATCGATGTGTGCCTTTCTCCGCACCAACTGCAATTCGGAACCAGGGTTTGACGGACAATGGGAGGAACATGGTGTCCGCGCTTGCAACGAGGAAGGATGGTCCATGCGCCCCGCATGGCGCACGTGGTCCATCGGGTTGTAAAAAGGTTCCTAAAGTCTTCACCGATTTTCGAACATTCTGAAAATGGGGGAAAAATTGTGATGCACTTTACCCATTCTAAAAAGCCAGGAACCCCTCCTCGAGTTCCCGGGCGAACGGCCTCCCCAACACACTCTGTATACGTGTTTCCCCCGTTGGAATTCCAGCCTGACTGTTGGACCGACTGTATGAACAGAAAGGAAAAACGATTTTTTGTGTTCAGGCAGAAGAAGTTTCCCCTGGGAATTTGATGTAAGAAGTGGCAGCTTGCGTGAACGCCATTTGTGAGGCCATTGAGGAGGCGCGTTATTTGTCGTCCCCAGGTGGGGGAAAATAATTTCTTCCACTGCTTATGTCCTGGAACAATGCTAAAAAATCTGTCTGGGGCAGGGATGGAGCTTGGCGATACTTGGGGCCCACGAGTCCGGTGGGGCTGAAATGGAGGAGGAGGAGGGGGGACATTGGAGCAAAAGATTGTCGGTGAAATGAGTGGTTTTTTCTACCCAGGTGAAAGGAGGAGGGCAGGGCAGCTGGGGAGGTGGATGGAGATGGGAGAGAGGCGATGCCCCCCAAGCACTGTGGCAGTTTACGTGGAAATGGAGGAGGGGGCCCCCCGGGGGTACTTGGCAGAGGGCCCCCGCAGCATGCTTTTTTGCTGGAGGGCGGAATGTCAGCATCCGGGAGGGAGTTTCTGGCTTCCACCCTATTGGACCTCGTTTCCGGCCCAAAATGGGACCCTTTTTCCAGCTATTGGGGGGGCAAATAAAATTTTCTATAGGGAAATCCCCCGTAATCAGTTGGCCGCTGTATGTGCGGATGCCCCCTTCCTTGACAGGTCGCCCGGGGGGTTTCCTCAGCGTCACGTATACTGCCCCGGCGCTGGGGGACGGGGGGGGGGGGTTGGAGCAGTCCAGTCCATCGCAGTCCCAAAGTCGGGAGTCACGTGGCAGTTTCCCTTCACCCGCCTAGTGAGGGGGTGGGCGCCAGGAAGCAAGGGCACAGGACCTGGAGCAGCCCCTGAACCAAAAGGTGGTGGCTCTTGGACGCACTTGCCCCGTTGAAGATCCGCTGGACTACGGGCAGCCAAACTGGATGTGTGGCCGCAACTTGCCCAGTTTGCAGTGGAGAAGCAGCTCCGGCCAGTTGTGGCATCAGGGGGGTGTTCAGTGCGGGGGGGGCCCTGTTACCCCCAAGGGACCGCTTGTCCCCGGGAAATGTGTAACGCTGCCTTTGTCAAGTGAATCAGGGTGGGATCGGCCAGGATTTCCAACCCAGTGCCTTAGGGTCAGATACATGCCATGACGCCCCACCCAAACTGTGAGAAATGAGACTGGGTTCAAATACTGCCTCAGCATTTTTTTGAGCGCCCCGCTGATGCCAAATTGCGCAGTTTTCCCTTGCCACCCAACCCTCTTTTCCCGGGATGGGATTGCCCCCCACCCCCCACCGTTCATTGTGCCACTTCTGACCTATGCTGCTGCTGTGGTGCGCCGTGCCTCCAACTGTGTCATTGTCCATCTGTGGCCTACTCCCGTTTTTTCCCTCCAGAATGTCATTGTGCCACGCCTGACCTCTGCGTGGTGGCTGCGGCCGTGATCCCCCACTGTGCATTGTGCCCCTGTTGATCTCATGCTGCTGCTGTGGTGTGCCGTGACCCCACCCCGTGTCAGTCCCCTTGTGTCCTATCCCGTTGTTCCCCCTCCAAAGTCATTGTGCCACGTTGACCCCCATGCTGCTCTGTGGTGCTGCCGGGACCTACACACTGTGTCATTGTGCCACTGTTACCTCTGTGTGCTGTGGCTGCTGCTGTGAATACACACTCTGTCATTGTGCCATGTCTGACCTCATGCTGTGTGCCGTGACCCCCACTGTTTATCGTGCCCTTGTGATATTCCTGTTTTGCCCCCTCCAGAATGTCATTTTGCCCTGTCGACCTTATGTGCTGTGGGTGCCTCCGTCACCCCCACACTTGTCCTAATGTTGCCCCTGAGCTTGGCTTGTTTTTTTTGGGTTTTTCTGGCTGACTTTTCAGGCAACTTTCCCGCTTCGTTTTTGGTCGTTTTGCCCTCTTAAGTGCCCAGGGAATTTTATGTAAAAGCGATTCAAAGGGCGGCGGCAGTCATGTGCGTGTCTACAAAAAACACAAAATTGTTAAAGACCAAACCAAGCTCCCTCTGATATTTAAGCATCGCACAACATTTACAGAAACCTGCGGCTCTGTGCGCCTGAAAATAGCTGTTTTTTTAAAGTGATTCGTGCCGAAGTAAAAGTGAACAAAACGAATTTCGGGAAATTCGCCCATCCAATCACCCCCTTTGTTTTTATCACTGAGCCGTTTTTACACTTGAAAAAATTTTTCCCCCAGTCTAAGCTTCATATTTTTTCTTACCCCTTTTTATGTGCACAGTATCAAATATTTAGAATAATACAGATTTATGCCCAGGCGATGGCATACACCCGTTCCTAAAAGGGGTTTAATGATGTATAGATGGCCCCTATTCTTAAAATTTTTTGGCTGTTAATAAAGGGGTATGTCCCAAAGGGGATTGGGATAGCAAATGTGGTGCCCTATTAAAAAAAGGGGTCAAAAGTGTGCAGGAAAGTTTGACCTCTGTTGTAGTTAAATGTTAGAAAGGGTTTTTCAGAGATGCTATCCCGGGATCTCACTGAAAATAAATGTATAACGCAGTTCCGCTGGGTTTATGAAGGAGGTCCCGTAGCTAATCTCATCAGCTTCTATGAGGAAGTAGGCTAGACTGGATCGGGTGAGGACTGGTGTCATATATCGATTTACTAAAGCATTTGTTTCGGGGCCGATAAAAGGTTGGTAAAAAAAATGAGAATGCTTGGGGTGGGGGAAAAGTGTGCAAATGGTTAAGAAAAAGTAATGATAGAAAAAAAAAGGGTAGTAATTAAAATACTACTCGGACTGGATTGCTGTTACTATTGGGGGGGACCAAAGGGTCAGTATTGGGCCCTATCCCCTTTTAAATTTTTTTAATGATCTTACACAGGGGTTACACAGTAGAATATTGATCTTTGCAACAATACTAAGCTCTGTAAAAATAACAACCAATAGGGATATGTGTTATTCAAAGGGGGCTGGTAAGTTTGGGGGCCTGGGCAGGGGAAAAGGTGTGAGGTTTAACAAAAAAATGCAAGGTTATGCAAAGGGGGAAAAATGATTAATGACTAATGTTAAATGGAAAAAAAACTGGGTAAAAGTGCAGGAAAGGATTGGAATCCGGTGGACAGTAAAAAATTTAAATTTTAGCAGCCAGTGTGGACAGAATGCCCAAAGGGAAAAAAAGGTTTATGGGTGCATTAAAAGGGGCATAGAGGCAATGATGAGAAAATTTTCTCCCCCTATAAAGCATGGTTGACCACACATGGGTTTGTGACAGTTTTGGGCCCAGTGACAGGAAAGACATTGTGAGCTTTTAAAGGTACAAAGGGGGCAACAAAAATAAAAAAAGGATGGGTGGATACAAAACCCAGAATTTAGGAAGATTGGGTTATTTAGTCTAGAGAAAAACGGTTCGGGGGGGGACAATAATAAATATGTTTAAATCCATCAAAAGGGAAAATAGGATCTCTCCCCAAAATTTATTTTTTCCCCGGGCTGTATCTTGAAAAGGGGGCCCCCCCTAGTTTTGAGGAAGAAAGTTTCTACTAATAAGAAAGGGATTTTTATTGTAAAGCAGTGAGATTGGAAAATTCTGCCAGAGGAAATTGTCATGGTGAATTCCTGCGGGTTAAAAAGGGGTTTTGGATGCTTTCTGGGGTAATTTTTAAAAACAGGTTATAGTGTCTGGATTTGGAGGGTGGTATTGATCCAGGGGTTTTTCCGATTTCCAGATTGGGTCAGGAAGGAATTTTTCCCTAAAAAAGAGGACAATTGGCTTCTACCCCATTGGGGTTTATTGCCTTCTCTGGATAAAACCCTTTGTACAAAGGCTGAATGGATGGGGCGTCTTGTCTTTTTTCCCTTACAAAAAATGAAAAACTATGACTTAAATGCTCACCCCGATTTGTTGGAGCTAACCTCCTTTAGAAATGTGATTTGTTTGACAGCACAGATCCCCCTTAAACCCTGTGGGAAAGGGGTTATACATTTATTTTTAGTGGGAATTAGCTGATCTCTTAAAAAACCTTTAAAAATTTTACCTACAACGAGGTTAAATTACCGGCCTATAGTTTTAGAGATCTACTTGTGGTCTGGCTCAGCGCGAATATAGCGAGGATGAAAAAATTTTAGGAGGGCAGTCAGAAAATTCTTGGCAGCGAAAAAAAAAAGGGGGAATATCCCTGCTTCTTGCAGTAGGCGGCAAAAATATAGATGTTGAGGTGGCATGGGGGTCTGTTGTGAGGGGTCAGCCTCTGATCCAAGACTGGTGATGAGGACAGCAGTGAGATGAAAAAAAAAAATAGAGATGATGTAGCCAAATGCACTTGGGAGGGGTTTAGGAAAAGGGGCTTCACCCTTCTCAGGATGGGGAGGGCATCGTTTGCGCGTCAGGCGGGCGCACCCAGCAAGTGGGTCGTGTGGCCGTGAGTGGGCAGGTGGGCAGCGTGTGAGGTGGGGGAGCCAAGGGGCCCACGGGGTAAAAAACCCGTTTCGAAAGGCCCAAAACCAAAGTAGCGGAAACGGGGGCCCTCAGCGAGGCAGGGCCCGGCGGCAAGTAGTCATCGTGGGGCGTTGGCCGGTAAAACCCAAATTACCGGGGGGGGGGGGGGGGGTTGTGGCAAGTTCTTTGCTAAGACACCGGAGGACCCGGGAAAAATGGGTATTTGTAGAATCTGTAAGCGGGAAAGTAAAGGGGGGCCAGGGAGCAAAAGTTGGCCCCAAAGGCCCTGCGTAACACATGCAGCGTCACCTTCCGGTGGCTGGGAAAAAACGTGGCTCAGTGTGGTGGTCCTTTCCTGGGGGCCGGGGAAACAGCGGGCCAGCAGCGCCCAGTGGCCGCATGCCTTTGCACCCAGTAAAGGCCCCAAAAACCTTGCAGAAGGGAGGTTTTTCTTTGACTTTCATTCCCAGGCCCAAGATGCCCCAAAGCCCCTCATCTCATGGTCCCGGGTTTAATTCAGCGATGCGATTGAAAAAGGACCCCCGGGTATGGGTAACCACCCTAAGGTGCAGAAAGTGACCTTTCCCCCTGTCCCAAAGTTGTTGGTACTCCCAAGTCCCCCCTTTTCCCAAATGGGGACTCTGCACCATTCAGAGAACAAAATTGGCTTTTTCCAAGCCGAGATGGAGAGTTCCAAAACCCCAAATTTTTTTTCCCAAAAAAGGCAGAAACCAGCACTTCAAAAATTTGTAAAACCCGAAGGGGGGGCCCCAGCCCCTTAACCCCTTATGGGGGGTTTTTGTTTCCAAAGGTAAACGGGGGCCGCGGCTTTGGGAGCTTTTAATTTCGGTCGGGGCCGTTTTTTGCCCTTTTTCGGCCCACTGGGGTGAATGTGCCCCGGCCCCGGCACCCCAAAACAATTTGGGCGGAAAACCGGCCGCTTTCTCCCAGGGTTGTAAAACTGGCTTTTGCCCCAAATGCCCCGCCTCCTCCTCCTTTTCCACCACCCCCAATCTCGCCTCCACAATTTACGGGCTCCTTCATACCACATGTGTAGGGCTAAAGGGGTTTGTCCGCAGTTCTACCCCTGGCTTCCCTTTCGGCGAACGAAGTCCCCACAGGGGGGAACTGCCCCCCGCGTCAGGCTGCAAAAAAATCGTTGTGGGGCCTTTCCCCGTGCCAACTGCAAATGGGAAAACCAGGGTTTGGGACGGAAAAATGGGAAGGAACAGGGGTGTCCCTTGTTTGCCCCAAAAAAAGGTTTGGTCCATGGCCCTTACATGGCGCAGTGTTAAATCTGGTTGTGAAAAGGTTCCGGGAAGGGTTTTCCCCAAACCGATCTTCAAAAAACATTTGAAAATGGCCAGGAAACTGTGAATCCCACTTTAAAAAATTCGAAAAAAGCCAGGAAAAACAATCCTGGGAGTTGCCGCGGCAGAAGGGGCCTCCCCCAACAACTTTTGATTTTACGTGTTTCCCCCCAATTGGAATTCCATCTGCACATGTTGGCCGACTGTATGAAAGAGAAAGGCCATTAACGATTTTTTGATGACCCAAGGCAGAAAAAATTACTCCCTGGGGAACTTTGATGTCAGCCAGTGGCAGCTCATGGTGACCCCTCCCATTTTTTTGGAGGCCATTGGGGGGCGAAGTTTTTTGTCAGTGCCAGGACTAGGGGGATGAATAAGTCATTCCATGCTTCATGTCCTGGAACGATGTAAAAAAATTGTCGGGAGGGGCTGGAAAAATGGGACTAATCTGTGGCCCAGAGCCCGGTGGGGACTGAAATGGAGGAGGGGAGGGGACATTGGAGCAGAAGCATTGTCTGGTGAAATGGTGGATTTTTTCCAGGTGACAAGGAGGAGAGCAGGAGCGTGGAGGAGGTGGATGGGATGAGGAAGAGAGGCAGTGACCCCCCAAGCACGTGGCCTTTATAAGTGGAAATGGAGGCAGGGGCCCCTCGGAGTCCTTGTGCAGATGGCCCGCGCGCTTATTTGCCTGGCTAGTGACCCCGAATGTCAGCACCCGGGAGGGGATGATTCTGGCTCCCCACCTATTGGCCCTCGTACCGGTCCAAAAAGGGGAGCCTTTTTCCCAGTATTGAGAGGGAGGACAAACAAAAATTTATATGGGAAAATCCCCCTAATCAGTTGGGCTCCCTATGTGCGGTCGTCCCCCCTCTGAAGGTTGCCCCGGGGGGTTCCTAGCGCTCAGTTTACTGCCGCGGCTGGGGGGGGAAGGGGGGGGGTAGACCGTACCAGCTCCCAGAGTAACCTAAGTTGGAGTCATGATGAGCAGCTTCCTTCACCCGCCTAGTGAGGAGGGTAGTCGCAGCAAGCACAGCAGGCCCTGGAGCAGTCCTAAACCAACAGGTGGGGGCCCTATTGGACAGCACTTGCCACCCCTTAAAAAGACCCGCTGGATACGGGGCCCCAAAAATGGTGTGTGGGCAATTGCCGAGTTTAAGTGGAGAAGCTGTCCTCCCCGGGCCCTAGTGTGGGCATCAAGCGGGTGTTCAGTGCGGCGGGGGCCCAATGTTCCCCCGGAGCCCGTTGCCAAAAGGAAATGTGGACGACGACCTTTGTAAGTGAATCAGGCGTGGATCGGCCAGGATTTAACACCCAGTGCCTTGGCGTCGACTACTCGCAATGACGTACCCAAACTGTGGTGGGCTGGGTTAAACTAACCTGCCTGCCATTTTCCCTTTCGCCCCGCCTGATGCCCACACTGTGCTTTTTTTTCCTCTGAAAACCTTTTCCCGGGGTGGTTTGCCCCCACTCCACCTGTGTATTGTGCCACTGTTGACCTCTGCTGTTGTGGTGCTGCCGTGACCTCCACAGTGTCATTGTCCCACTTGTGGCCTACTCCTGTTTTTGCCCCCCCAGAATGTTTTTGTGCCACTGCCCCGACCTCTGCTGTGCTGTTTGGCTGCGGCCGTGACCTCACACTGTGTATTGCCCTTTTTGTTCTTCCGTTTTTGCCACCCCCCAAATGTGTTTGTCCCCCTTGGGCCTATCTGTTTTTTCCACTCCAAAATGTCATTGTGACTGTGCCTCTGCTCTGTTGGTGCTGCCGTGACCCCACACTGTGTAATTTTGCCAAGCTGACCTATGCTGTGCTGTGGCTGTGGTGCCTCCATGTGTCATTGTGCCAGTTGACCTCATGTGCTGCTGTGGCTGCTGCTGTGACTACACACTCTGTCATTGTGCCACTGTCTGACCTCATGATGCTTGCTGCCGTGACCTTCACTCTGTGTCATTGTGACTCTCTGTGACCTATTCCTGTTTTTGCCACCTCCAGGAATGTCATTGTGTCATTGTGTGACCTCTTGCTGCGCTGGCTAGCTGTCACCTCCACACTCTTTCACTAATGTTGCCACCTGAGCTCTCATCTTGTTTTTTTCCAGCTTTCTCAGGGCATGACTTTATCAGGCAACATTCACGCTTCAGTTTTTTGGTCAGTTTTGCCCTCTTAAGTGCCCAGGGAATTTTATAGTGAAGCGATTCTAAGAGCGGCGGCAGTCATGTGCGTGTCATACTAAAACACAAATTGTATGAAGCCCCAAACCAAGATCCCCCCTGCATATTTAAGCATGGCACAACGTTCTAAACAGCCCCCTGCAGGCTCTGTGCACCCTGGAAATAGCTGTTTTTTAACGTGATTCGTGCCGAAGAAATTTGGGAAAACGAAGTTATTTTTTGCCGAGAAATTCGACGAAGTGAACGAAACGAATTTCGGGAAATTCGCCCATCTCTAATTATATTGATTTTCATATCTGTACATGTCAATATCAATAAACATGTTTAAAGAAATGCCTGCTTGGCATCTGATTTTGGGGGGATGCCAGGGCCATGATGTGGCAGAACCCATCTGTGTCCACCAGGTGGAAAGGCAACATTTCTAAGGCCAACAGCCTGGCAATGCCGACATTCAGACTTTTGGTTTTGGAATAGTCGGGGTGAAAATGTTTCTTATGCTCCCACACCTGGTACACAGAAGGCTGGCTGCCAGACTGGCAGGTGAGTTCCTCTTCCTCACAGTCTACATCCTCAAGCTGAGGACTAGAAGCCTCAGGCACTGAGAGGCATTAATGACCGCTTGATATTTCTGCCAACGGACCAGGTTCCTTCTCCTCCTCTGAGGGCATCAGCGATTGGGCATCAAAGCAGACAAAATCATCCTCTTTGGCCTCTTGATATTTTGATATGCCTTCTGAGCACAACTGCATTATGTGATCAAAGAGCTCTTCAGAATATGGATTATTTGGAGTGGTCTGTATATTGGGTTGTGACATTCAGCCCGTGACTGAGAGGAAGAGGAGGTAAAACCGCTGGATGCAGGGTCTGATAACCACTGAAGAACAGTCGCACAAATCATCTGTGGGGGGCAGTGTCTGGGGACCTTTCAAACCTCCTTAGTTCCTCCAGCCTTTGCCTGTCAAAGGTGTTCCCTTGTTTTGTTTTTTTTTTTTAAAATCAACTCTTTAAACGTATACCATTAAGCACAGAGTCACCAGGTAAGCTACCTCCATTGCTTCATATGCTTCAATATGAAATTTGGCAGACTCTTTTTAACTTTTATATATTATAATTTATTACCCCATAGAAGTCCCCTATAGCTTTATCTTTATCTCATTAAGTGTCCTTGTGGAATGGTTTATATAGGACAAACCAAAAGAGCTATTAAAGTCCGTTTGAATGAACATAGATCCGCTATTGGAGCATTTAAACAGAAACTTAACAAAGATAATGATAATAAATTTGGTGAATCGAGTGTTGCTAGACACTTCTGCTTTAAGAACCATGGAGTCAGTGAACTCCGATGGTGTGTTCTTGAACGTATAGAAGGTAAAGACCCAGAAAAGGTTAAAACACGCCTTTTACAAAGAGAAGCATTTTGGATAAGTAAAATGCAATCCTTGTCGCCAAAAGGCTTAAATGAAATGTATAGTCTTAAGATGTTTTTGTAAGATTTTGCTTCAGTATTTTTTTTTTGTTTTTATAGATTGTTTTTAATCTTACTGTGGATATTTAAACAGGTCTATGGTCACAATATGCATGCTTGAGAAAGAGGGCGTTCTGCTCTCGAAACGTCGCACAGGTGTGCTGATCGCTCTGCAGTCTAAAATCTCCTCACTATCCTACGTGGATTGAAAAGCTACATGAAGAAGTTGTTGCTGGACTTCCACTTATAAGTATACCACAGCATTTTTTCTATTCCATTTTTAACCGTGTATATGTCCGTTAATGTTGGATTTTGCAAGATAAGAGTAATAAATTTATATAAAAGTTAAAAGGAGTTCCCTTGTTGTTTCCCTGTGATTCTGGTTTATAGTTGTCTTCCTGTATTTCTGACCTTGGCCTGTTTCTTGACCTCGCTTGTTGCCTCCGATTTTGTACTGCGCTCCTGACCGTGTTTGGACCCCGGCTTGTTTCTGACCATCCGCTTGGCTTACGTTTCTTGGCTTCTACTTTCCTGCACCATTGCCGAACCGGACTGATTGACACTGTGTTTTTCCCTGATGGCCCTGCACTTAGCAGCGTAGGGGCTGTCGTCCAGTTGGGGTCTGCCATCTAGGGCAGCACGCCAAGTAAGCAGGGACAGTGGGCGGGGTGGCAGTCAGGGCCCACTACACCTCCTCCTATGTGACAGCAATACAGTGAAATATATATGACATGGTCATGTGATTTTAGCAGCCAATGAGAGCCCTACATCTCAGTAACGATGTTTTTGACACTTCTCTGTGCTCTGCACTGTTTGGATGGCTGCCAAAAGTGCAGAAAGGCGCTGAAAACTATTAAAATGGCATGTCAAACGCCATGGCATACTTGAACATTTACTCGAATGAACTGTAAAATATTCGGTTCGGTTCGAGTTCAAGAAAATCGAGATGTTCGCTCGAAAATTTAAATTTTTTTCGTGTTTTGTTTAAATATAATTATAAAACTCAATCCCAATTTTTAACAGCTAAAATTTTACTTTTATTACAAACCCTTAAACATATAAAATATGGTTTCTGGACAGTATTCAAAGAACAAGCCATTTCCATAGGTATATCAATAATCACATATTTAAAATTTAATGTTAACCAGTGGGTAAACCCAACCCCAAAAATAATAATTCCAAAAGGTTTCCCCAGATGATTTTAAAACATGACCAACTCAAATCCAGATCACCATTAATCCATGGGAAGTTGAGCACAGACTTTTCTTATGAAGAAATCAGGGATCATTCCATAGGCATAAATGATACTAGGAAAAACTTTTTTGAATAGATATAGTAGTATGCCCTGGCAGTCCCTATTACCCCCTGCCTAGCTGGGAAAAGGGCCCCCCCCCCAAAAGGGGTGACCCCAACCCCATGGTGGGTTAAACCCCCCGGGACGACTATCATATAAAGTGTGAGGGGAAAAATAATCACTGCATGGTTTCCCAAAAAAAAAAACCCCGCGTTTTTCCCCGTATATGAGGGGGTCTTCAGGGGAAAGAAATCTCTGACCCATGTTTTATGTGCATGTTTTATTAAAAAAAAAAACTTATCCCCGATATAAATGGAAAAACTGTCCCAAAATTTATGGTTTTACAAGATATTTTAGCTAAGGATTTTTATAGACCTTATACATCTATATGGATCCATAGCTGTATGTATAAAAAAAAACGCATAGTCCTTAAAGGTTTTAAGGCATCCCATATCAAAAAGCCGGGCGCCAGGGTTTTTATTAACTCCCCCAGTAGTCCTCCCTTTCTGAGCACATTTTTTAAAATAAAGGGAAAGGGCCCCCGATCCATCCTAAATTAAGTCTCCAAAGTTTAGAGGGATAGTCCACTGACTGAGTGATTAAAAACCGGGATCGGACATGCTTAAGATCCCCGTTTGGAAAAACAGCCCAAAAACTTGTGGGGGGAGAAAGTCTTTACTAGCGGGAAAACCAGTAAAATTTGGGAAAAGGGGAAATTACTAGTTGTGGAAAAGCACAAAAACGTTTATCATCAGGATTGAGCCAACGCCAAAAATTCTGTTAGCCTTTTCTCGTGCCCCTGGGAAACAAGGGGCAAATTAAAGAAACTGTTTGAATGGAACTTGTCCCCAAAAAAAAAACTGGGGATTGCATTTAAAATTTACCAAAAAATTTGGGAAAAAGGGTGCCCTGGGATGCAACATATCAATAACCATTATGTAATCTAATATGGAGCGCTGAAAAGGCGGTGGAATTAAAAGTCCCTATGAAGGGGCCCTAGACCAATTTTTTCTAAAACCCCCTGTCTATGTGAAGATCCAAAAAAATTTAAAAAAAAAATAAAAAAATACTTTTTTCCCATTCGGTTTTAAATAGTTTTAAAAAAAAAAAATTTAATGGTATTTAAAAAACCCATCCAACACTATTCTTTTTTTTACGCTATGTGGGTGTGGGTTTTTGGCCAAAGCTGAGTTTTAAAAGACATCTGGAGCAGGTTGAATATTTTCCTATCCTACGGTATTTAAGGGCCAATACTTTCTGTCCCCGAAGATTTGTCTCCTTATTTTTGGGCAATATCAAGTTATAATCTTCAGGGTTTTTAAACACCGCTATAATTGGACCCTTGAAAATTCCATAAAAATCCCCCACCCCCCCCCCCCCCCAACAAGTAGGCCAAATTTCAATTGTAATCTAAGTGTAGCAATATCTAAATAAAAGCCCCAGATGATCGGCAAACCCGAAACAAACATTTCACACACTCAAAAAAGGGAGACAAGAAATTATAGAACACAAATAAAACCCCCATCCCTTTCCCCGCTCACACCCCCCAACGGGTTTTTGCTTTACATCCCAAACTAGAAAAAAAATGAAAAATTATTTTTAAAAAAAAAAATAAATTGGGCTTTAAAACCCCTTCCCTTTTTCCAAAAAAAACAGCAAAAAAAAAGGTCATTAAAAAATACCAAAAACAAGCGTCGATATAACTTTCTCCATCCAAGAGAGAGAGAGAAAAAATGGGGATGTGGGCGGGGACCCGCCAAAAAAAAAAAGGGGTTTTTGTAAAGGATACTTTTAATCGGGGCACCCTTTCCTTTTTGTTTTGGTGCAACCCCCTGCGGGGTTTTTTAAATTTGTTGGCCGGGGGTTTCCACCCCCTTTTGGGAAAATTGCGCTCTTGATCCGGGATTTAAACAGCCTCAGCTTCTAAAAACACAGGGTTTTCCCAGCCAAATTTGGGAAGGGTCGGACACCGCACCAATCAGCCCTGGGGTTTGGGTTTTCCCAGGCAGTTTTTTAAAACATCCCTTTCCCCTCGGGCCCTTTTCCCCTGTCAAAGGTTATCCCCTTAGCCTTTCCGCGATTCCTGTTTGTTGTTGTTTTTCCTGTATTCCAGCCCCGGCCCCATTTCTTGCCCTGCTTGTGCCCTTTCGATTTTGTACCGCCCCCTGTCTGTTTGGACCCCGGTTTTTTCTGCTATTCATTTGCCCCCCGTTTTTTGGGGTTTGACGTACCCGCACCGTTACCAACCCCGGGAAATTTTTCGACTCTGCGTTTCCCTAAAGGGGCCCTGCACTTCCCAGCGAAAGGGCTGTCTCCAAAAGTTTCATATTTTTGAAAGGGCCGAAAAAAAAAGAGACGCCCATCCGTTCACCCTTTTGGGGTTTAAGGTTTTTACCCAGGGGAAAGGCAAAAAACCCCAAGGGAGGTAAAACCCAAATTTGTCCTCATTTTAAAAAAATTCCCCTTCCCGACCCCAATCTGGCAATGGGAAAAAAACCCTGGTTTAAATGACCCCCCCTCCAAAATTTCCTAGACACTATAACTTTTTAAATTAATTTTTACGTCCAGAAATCCCAAAAAAAACCCTTTTTTGAACTCTTTTATTTAATTCACCATGCAAGTTCCCTGGCAGAGATTTCCCAACAGTCTACTCACCTTACGTAAAGAACCCCTTTCATGTTTATGTAGAAACTTTGGGTTTCTCAAGACTAGAGGATGCCCCTATTGTTTTTGAAAAGTCCGGGTTATAAAAAAATCTTGGGAGAGATCTCATATTGCCTTTTGGGATGTTTTTTAAACATATTTATTTAAGCCCCCCCCGAACCCCGTCTTTTTCAAAAACAAAATAACCCTAATCTTGCTAATCTTTCGGGGTACTGTGGGGTTTCCACCCAGCCCAAATTTTATTTTTTTGTTCCCCGCCTTTGTCCCCTTTTTCAAGCTCTAAATTTGCCCTTTTCCTGTGCACTGGTCCCCAAAACTGTACACAATATTCCATGTGTGGTCTAACCCCCCGACTTTTTATAAGGGAAAATTTAAATGTTTTATAAATTGGCCTCTATCCCCCCTCCTAATCCCACCCCATGACCCTTTTTTTGGGCCCTTGGCAGTTTGCTGTCTGACACTGGCTGCAAGTAAAAAGTTTATGCCACCGGGTTTTTCCCCCAAGTCCTTTTTCCATGTCACTTTTACCCAGCCTTTTTAAATTTAGCATGTAGTCATGAAATGGTTTTTTTCCTTTCCCCCTTTTTCATAACCTTGCATTTATCTGTTTTAAAACCCTCATTTTGCCTTTTCCATGCCCGGGGCCTTTAAAAATTATCCAAAATCCTTTGAAAAAAAACACTTTTTCCCCTTTTTTTGTGTTGTTATTTTTCGAGTTTTGTATCATCTGAAAAGATCGATTTTTCTAGGGTGAAATTCCAATTTTAAAAGATCGTTTAATAAAAAATTGTTGAAGAGGATAGGCCCCAATACTGCCCCTTTGGGGGAAACCCCACAAGAACGGGCAATCCCAGTCAGGTATGTTCCCGGGAAAAATTTTTATCCCCCTTTTTTTTCCCTATCCGGGGACCCCATTTGCTTCCCCCCCTTGCACCCTTTTTTCCCCCCCCGGGTAAAGCTTTTTCTAAAATTTTAAAAATTTCCCAAACCCCTTTTAATGTGGCCCCGAAAGAAAATGCTTTGGGAAAAAATCAAAGATATATGACATCCAGTGCCTCCCCCCCGACCCCGTTTTGCACGATTTCCCTCTTAGCACTGAGAATTGCCCTGACAGGAATGATTTTTCATAAAAACCCATGCGGGAAACGGCTTTATACATTTTTTTTCCCAGGAGATACCCAGGTTTGCATCTCTGAGAAACCTTCAAATTTTTTATTTTAAAACGGGGGTCAAACTTACCCCCAAATAGTTTCCTGGATCATTTTTTTGCCCCCTTTTTTAAAATTTGGGGCCCCAACATTTGCAAAGGCCAACCCTTTTGGGGGGAATACCCCTTTAAATTAGACAGCCCATAAAATTTAAAAAAAAGGTTCCCTTTTTCCTATGACATCATTAATCCCTTGGGAAAAAGGGTGGGGTGTATGAAAATTGGGACCGGGGGAAATTTGTCTATTTTAATCTTCTTTAAGGGACGGAGCTGCACTTTTTTTGGGAAAGGGGACAAGAAACTTTTAAAGTTGGCGTTTACCTCATCCCTCTGTTCAACAGGAAGTTCATCCTCCTCGGTAAATACAGTGGAGAAAAAATGTTTAATAGGTTTTCTTTTTTTTCCCCATTTGGTCTGCCTTCTAGGACCGCACCCCCAAATTTGGGGGGGGACAGTGGATGGGGGGGGGCAGTCAGGGCCCACTGCAACCCCCCTCTGATGTGAAAAGCATTTGGGCGCACCAAACCCAAAATTTGATACCCCAAAAAAAAACATTTTAAAGGGACCCTCTCACCCAAAGGGACACTAAGGAAAAATACCCAACAAGGGTTGGGAGGGGTTTTAAAGAAAAAACCCGTGGTCAAATCATTCTCACCCAACTGCAACCACCCCCATCAATAAAAAATCGTGGGAAAAAGCAAAAGCAAAGGGTATTTCGAATTAAGTGGCTACAAAAAGTTTTAAGCCTTACAACCAGACAGGGCCCTTAAACCCCCATGTGTCTGTGGCCCCCAAAAGGTTGAAACCCCCACCATTAGGCCCATGTTCCATGGCCCTTTTGTTCCCACGTAAATTTTCGGGGGACGGGTTTCGCTTCCCCCAATTTTCCCGTGGCTGGGGACGGTCCCCCAAGACTTTTATTTTTCCAAGGGCACGTACACGCAGGGGGAATTTGGAGTAAAATACACGGGGGTGTGTATTTTTTGGCCCCCAAACAACCCTACAGGGTGGCCCAAAAATATTGGCCCCCCCTGCAATTCTGTCAATAATTTTTCCCCGTTTCTTCCTGAAAAAGATTGCCCCAAACAAAAAAATTTTTTTGGTATTAATATATTCATTTATTTTCTTGCCCAAAGAAAAAAAACAAAAGAAAAATTAAAACAAAAATCAAATCATTGATCAATTTTACACAAAACTCCCCAAAAATGGGCCGGACAAAAGTTTTGGGACCCTAGGCCCAATACTTTGGGAGCACAAACCTTTAGCCAAAATAATGGAACAAATGCTTCCGGTAACCTTTAATTTGTTTCTTACTGCTCTGCCCGGAATTTTAGAAACCCTTCCCTTTTTTGGCAAACCTTTTCCAAGGCCCCTGAGATTTGAAGGGTGCTTCTCCAAACTGCCAATTTTTAGAATTTTCTCCACAGGTGGTTTCTAAAAGGGAATTCATTGCTGGCCACTTTTGAAATTTTTCCCGTGCTTTCTCTCAAACCATTTTTTAGTGCTTTTTGAAGTGTGGTTTTTTGGGGCATTGTCCGTGGAAGACCAATTTAACCCCTGATGGAGGGCCCCCTTTCTCACACTGGGCCCTACCCTTATGCTGCCAAAAAATTTTTTTGGGGGTCTCAGACTTTTAATGGGCCATGCACACTTTCAAAGGGAGCCAGTGCCGAGGGCCCCGCCAAAACAACCCAAAAAAATTTAAGGGAACCTCCGCCATGTTTTACTGTAGGGGGCCGTTTTTCTTTTCTTTGAATGCCCCCTTTTTTTTTCCTGTAAACTATATGTTGATTTCCTTTTCTCAAAAAACCTACTTTTGTTCATCCAAAAAGATAACATTTTTCCAAAACGTTTTAGGGGTTTTTTCAGGTAAATTTTTTGGGAAAATCCCCCTGTCCTTTTTTTTTTTTTCCCCGGTTTTAAGAAGTGGGGGTCTTTCCCGGGGGAAACTTCCATACAGTCCCCTTTTTATTTTTAGATTTGGGGGGGGCCCAATGGATAGTTTGGGTTTTACACTGTTGTCCCTCGGACTGCCCGGGCCCGCTTGAAAATTGTTTTTGGGTGTTAGTCGAGGTTTTTTTATCCCCCAAAACCCCACAATCTTGGGGTTGAAATTCTTGTCAAATTTTTCTTTTCCGTCCCCCTTTTAGGGAGGGTTTGCCACAGTGGGCCCTGGGGTTTAAATTCTGGGGTTGGACAAGGGGAAAGGTAGACACAAAAACATTCGGTCCCTTTTTAAATGGACTTTACCTTGAGATTGTGGGCTTCTTCACAATTTTGGATTCTCAATTTCCTCAGACAGTTCTTTGGTCTTCATTCTTTTCTCCATGTCAATGTGGTACACAACGACACTTACAGGGGTTGGGTTCAACTTTAAATCCATGTCAACTGGCTGGGAAGTGTGATTTAGTTATTGCCAAGACCTGTTAGGTGCCACAGGTAAGTTACAGGTGCGTTAATTACACAAATTAGAGAAGATCACCAGATTTTTCAAACAGTAAAAAACTTTTGTCCACCCCCTTTTTATGTTTGGTGTGGAATTATATCCAATTTGGCTTTATGACAATTCTTTTGTGGTTTTCCAAATTTAAGACAAATTAAATTGGGAAATAATTAATAACAAAGAATGTGTGATTGCAATCATTTTCAAGAAGAAACTGAGTATTATCTGACAGAATTGCAGAGGTGATAAACCTTTTGGCCACCACTGTAAATTCCATCTGATTTTTCTGTAGGGTATTTTATACACAAGGGTTAATTTAACTTGTTGATTGTGGGGTAATTCGGAGTAAAATAAAGGGTGTGTGTAGTTTTTTGCCCCATATACGCCTAAATTCCATCTGATTTTTCTGTAGGGTGTTTTATACCCAAGGGTTAATTTAGCCTCTTGTTTGTGGGGTAATATGGAGTAAAATACAGGGTGTGTGTATTCTTTTGCCCCATGTATGCCTAAATTACAACTGTTTTTTTTTTTTTCTGTAGGGTATTTCATACCCAAGGATTAATTAAGCCTCTTGTTTGTGGGGTAATTTGAAGTAAAATACAAGGTGTGTGTATTTTTTTGCCCATATATGCCTAAATTCCATCTGTTTTTTTTCTGTCGGGTAATTTTATAACCCAAGGTTAAACTAAGCTTTTGTGTTTTTTAGGGTGAATTTGGAGTAAAAATACAGGTGTAGTTTAATTTTTTTGCCCCATTATGCCTAAATCCATCTTTTTTTTTCTGTAGGGTATTTTAACACAAGGGTTAATTTATCATCTTGATTGTGGGTAATTGGAGTAAAATACAGGTGATGGGTGTATTTTTTTGCCCCATATACGCCTCAATTCCATCTGTTTTTTTTCTGAAGGGTATTTCATACCCAAGGGTTAATTAAGCCTCTTGTTTGGGGGGCAATTTGGAGTAAATTATAGGGTGTGTGTATTTTTTTGCCCCATATACGCCTAAATTCCATCTGATTTTTCTGTAGGGTATTTTGTACCCAAGGTTAATTAAGGCTTCTTGGTTTGTGGGGTAATTTGAAGTAAAATACAAGGTGTGTGTATTTTTTTGCCACATATATTCCTAAATTCCACCTGTTTTTTTCTGTATGGTATTTTATATCCAAGGGTTAATTTAACCTCTTGATTGTGGGGTAATTTGGAGTAAAATACAGGGTTGTGTGTACTTCTTTTGCCATATACGCCTAAATTCCATCTGTTTTTTCTGTAGGGTATGTATCATACCTCAAGGGTTAATTTAACTTCTTGATTGCGGGTAATTTAGGAGTAAAAATAGCAGGGTGTGTGTATTTTTTTTGTCCCCAAAAATTCCTAACTTCCATCTGTTTTTTTTCTGTAGGGTATTTCATACCCAAGAATTAATTAAGCCTCTTGTTTGTGGGATAATTTGAAGTAAAATACAGGGTGTGTGTATTTTTTGCCCCATATATGCCTAAATTCCATCTGATTTTTCATGTATTGTGATTTTATACCCAAGGGTTTAATTTAGCCTCTTTTTGTGGGTAATTGTGGAGTAAAATACAGGGTGTTATATTTATTTTGCCCATAGTATGCCTAAATTCCATCTGTTTATTTGTTCTGTAGGTATTTCATACCCAAGATTAATTAAGCTCTTGTTTGTGGGGTAATTTTGAAGTAAAATACCAGGTGTAGTGTATTTTTTTGGCCACATAATTCCTAAATTCCCCTGTTTTTTTCTGTTGGTATTTTATATCAAGGGGATAATTAACCTCTTGATTGTGGGGGTAATTTGGAGTAAAAACAGGGTGTGTTTACTTTGTTTGCCCCTATATACTCCTTAAATTCAGTCTGTTTTTTTCAGTAGGGTATTTCAAACGCTAAGGGTTAATTTAACTCTGGATGCGGGGTAATTTGGGAGTAAAATACAGGTGGTGTGTATTTTTTTTCCCCATATATGCCAAATTCCATCTGTTTTTTTCGTAGGTATTTTTATACACAAGGGTTAATTTAACTTCTTGATGTGGGTAAATTTGGAGTAAAAATACAGGGTGTGTGCTACTTTTTTGCCCCATAAACGCCTAAATTTCCATCTGTTTTTTTTCTGAAGGGTATTTCATACCCAAGGGTTAACTAACCTCTTGTTTGTTGGGCATTTGGAGTAAAACACAGGGTGTGTATTTTTTGCCCCATAATATGGCCTAAAAATTCCACCTGTTCTTTTTCCTGTAGTGTATTTCATACCAACGGTTAACTAAGCCCTCTTGTTTGTGGGCAATTTGGAGAAAAACACAGGGTGTGGTATTTTTTTGCCCCCATTTATATGCATAAATTCATCTGTTTTTTTTCTGTAGGGTATTTCATACCCAAGAATTAATTAAGCTTCTTGTTTGTGGGGTAATTTGAAGTAAAATACAGGGTGTGTGTATTTTTTTGCCACATATATTCCTAAATTCCACCTGTTTTTTTCTGTATGGTATTTTATATCCAAGGGTTAATTTAACCTCTTGATTGTGGGGTAATTTGGAGTAAAATACAGGGTGTGTGTACTTTTTTGCCCCTTATACGCCTAAATTCAGTCTGTTTTTTTCTGTAGGGTATTTCATACCTAAGGGTTAATTTAACTTCTGGATTGCGCTGTAATTTGGAGTAAAATACAGGGTGTGTGTATTTTTTTGCCTCATATATCCTAAATTCCATCTGTTTTTTCTGTAAGGGATATTTTTATACACAAGGGGTTTAATTTAACTTCTTGATTGTGGGGTAATTTGAAGTAAAATTCAGGGTGTGTGTACTTTATTGCCCCATATACGCCTAAATTCCATCTGTTTTTTTCTGAAGGGTAGTTCATACCCAAGGGTTAATTAAGCCTCTTGTTTGTGGGGCAATTTGGAGTAAAACACAGGGTGTGTATTTTTTTGTCCCAAATATGCCTAAATTCCATCTGTTTTTTTCTGTAGGGTATTTTATGCCCAAGGATTAATTAAGCTTCTTGTTTGTGGGGTAATTTGAAGTAAAATAAAAGGTGTGTGTATTTTTTTGCCCCATATATGCCTAAATTCCATCTGATTTTTCTGTAGGGTATTTTATACCCAAGGGTTAATTTAGCCTCTTGTTTGTGGGGTAATTTGGAGTAAAATACAGGGTGTGTATATTCTTTTGCCCCATATATGCCTAAATTCCATCTGTTTGTTTTTTCTGTAGGGTTTTTCATACCCAAGGATTAATTTAAGCTCTGTGTTGTGTTTGGGAATTTGAATGTAAAATACAGGTGTGTGTATTTTTTTGCCACATATATTCCCTAAATTCCACCTGTTTTTTCTGTATGGTATTTTATATCCAAGGGTTAATTTAACCTCTTGATTTGTGGGGTAATTTGAAGTAAAATACAGGGTATGTTTACTTTTTTGCCCCATATACGTCTAAATTTCCATCCTGTTTTTTTCTGTAGGGTGTATGTTCATACCTAGGTTAATTAAACTTCTGATTGCGGTGTAATTTGGATTAAAATACACGGTGTGTGTATTTTTTTGCCCCAAATATGCCTAAATCCATCTGTTTTTTTTTCTGTAGGGTATTTCATACCCAAGGATTAATTAAGCTTCTTGTTTGTGGGGTAATTTGAAGTAAAATACAGGTGGGTGTTTTTATTTGCCCATATATGCCTAAATTCCATCTTGTTTTTTTCTGTAGTGTATTTTATACACAATGGATAATTTACTTTCTTGATTGTGGGGTAATTGGGAGTAAAATACAGGGTGTGGTGTACTTTTTTCCCCCTTATACCCTAAAATTGCCATCGTTTTTTTCCAGTAGGGTAATTTCATACCCAAGGTTTAATTAATCTCTTGGTTTGTGGGATAATTTTGAGTAAAATACAGGGTGTGTGTATTTTTTTTTGCCCCATATATGCCTAAATTCCATCTTTTTTTTCTGTAGGGTATTTTATACACAAGGGTTAATTTAACCTCTTGATTGTGGGGTAATTTGGAGTAAAATACAGGGTGTGTGTCCTTTTTTGCCCCATATACGCCTAAATTCCATTTGTTTTTTTCTGTAGGGTATTTCATACCAAGGGTTAAATTAAGCCCTCTTGTTTGTTGGCAATTTGGAGTAAAAATACAGGTGGTGTATAATTTTATTGCCCCACATACTCCTAAATTCCATTCTTGAATTTCCTGTAGGGTATTTTATATCCAAGGATTAATTAGCTTCTTGTTTGTGGGGTAATTTGAAGTAAAATATAGGGTGTGTATATTCTTTTGCCCCATATATGCCTAAATTCCATCTGTTTTTTTTTTCTGTAGGGTATTTCATACCCAAGGATTAAATTAAGGACTCTTGTTTTTGGGGTAATTTGAAGTAAAATACAAGGTGTGTGTATTTTTTTGCCACATATATTCCTAAATTCCACCTGTTTTTTTCTGTATGGTATTTTATACCCAAGGGTTAATTAAGCTTCTTGTTTGTGGGGTAATTTGAAGTAAAATACAGGGTGTGTGTATTTTTTTGCCCACATATGCCTAAATTCCATCAGTTTTTTTTTTCTGTAGGGTATTTCATACCCAATGGTTAATTAAGCCTCTTGTTTGTGGGGCAATTTGGAGTAAAATACAGGGTGTGTGTATTTTTTTTTGCCCCATATACACCTAATTCCCATCTAGAGTTTTTCTGTAGGGATAATTTTATACACAAAGATTAATTAGCCCTCTTGTTTTGTGGGGGTAATTTTGAAGTAAAATAAAAGGTGTGTGTATTTTTTGCCCCATATATGCCTAAATTCCATCTGTTTTTTTTTCTGTCGGGTATTTTATACCCAAGGGTTAATTAAGCTTCTTGTTTGTGGGGTAATTTGAAGTAAAATACAGGGTGTGTGTATTTTTTTGCCCCATATATGCCTAAATTCCATCTGTTTTTTTTCTGTAGGGTATTTTAAACACAAGGGTTAATTTAACTTCTTGATAGGTGGGGTAGATTTGGAGATAAAAAACAGGTGTGTGTAATATTTTTTGCCCCAAATATGCCTTTATTCCATCTGTTATTTTTCTGTAGGGTATTTCATACCCTAGGATTAATTAAGCTACTGGGTTTGTGGGTAATTTGTAGTAAAATATAGGGTGTGTATTTTCTTGCCCCATATATGCCTAAATTCCATCTGTTTTTTTTCTGTTGGGTATTTTATACACAAGGGTTAATTTAACTTCTTGATTGTGGGGTAATTCTAGTAAAGTACCAGGGTGTTTACTTATTTTGCCCTTATACTCATTACAATTCCATCTGTTTTTTTTCTGTAGAGGTATGTTCCATACCCAAGGTTAATTATAGCCTCTTTTTGTGGCAATTTGGAGTAAAATAAAGGGTGTGTGTATTTTTTTTGCCCCATATACCGCCTAAATCCATCTGATTTTTCTGTATGGTATTGTATACCCGAAGTGTTAAACTAAGCTTCTTGTTTTTGTGGGTAATTAAAGGAAAATACCAGGTGTGTGTATATTTATGCCCCATATATGCCTAAATTCCATCTGTTTTTTCTTGTAGGGTATTTTATACACAACGGTTTAATTTAACTTCTTGATTTTGTGGGTTAATTTGGGAGTAAAATAAAGGGTGTGAGGTACTTTTTTGCCCCATATACCGCCTAAATTCCATCTGTTTTTTTCTGTAGGTATTTCATACACAAGGGTTAATTAAACTCTGTTTGTGGGGCAATTAGAGTAATAATACAGGGTGTGGTGTATTTGTTTTGGCCCACACATACGCCTAAATTCCATCTGATTTTTTCTGTAGAGTATTTATACCCAAGATTAATTAAGCTTCTTTGGGTTTGTGGGGTAATTTAATTAAACATAAAAAGGTGTGGTGTATTTTTTTGCCCCATATATGCCTAAATCCAATCCTGATTTTTTTTTTTTCTGTAGGGTATTTCATCACCTAAATGGTATTAATTAAGTCCTCTTGTTTGTGGGGTAATTTGAAGTAAATTACAGGTGTGTGGTATTTTTTTGCCCCGGGGGGGGGGGGGGGGGGGGGGGGGGGGGCCCCACAACCCACATATGCCTAAATTCCATCAGTTTTTTTTCTGTAGGGTATTTCATACCCAAGGGTTAATTAAGCATCTTGTTTGTGGGGCAATTTGGAGTAAAATACAGGGTGTGTGTATTTTATTTTGCCACATATACGCATAAATTAAATCTGATTTTTCTGTAGGGTATTTTATACCCAAGATTAATTAAGCCTCTGGTTTATTTTGGGGTAATTTGAAGTAAAATAAAAGGTGTGTGTATTTTTTGCCCCATATATGCCTAAATTCCATCTGTTTTTTTTCTGTCGGGTATTTTATACCCAAAGGTTAATTAAGCTTCTTGTTTGTGGGGTAATTTGAAGTAAAATACAGGGTGTGTGTATTTTTTTGCCCCATATATGCCTAAATTCCATCTGATTTTTCTGTAGGGTATTTTATACCCAAGGGTTAATTTAGCCTCTTTTTTGTGGGGTAATTTGGAGTAAAATACAGGGTGAGTAATTCTTTGTCCCGAAATACATTCCTAAATTCCATCTGTTTGTTTTTTCTGTAGGGTATTTCATACCCAAGGATTAATTAAGCCTCTTGTTTGTGGGGTAATTTGAAGTAAAATACAAGGTGTGTGTATTTTTTTGCCACATATATTCCTTAATTCCACCTGTTTTTTTCTGTATGGTATTTTATATCCAAGGGTTAATTTAACCTCTTGATTTTGGGGTAATTTGGAGTAAAATACGGGTGTGTGTACTTTTTTTGCCTCCTTATACGCCTAAATTCAGTCTGTTTTTTTTCTGTATGGTATTTCATACCTAAGGGTTAATTTTACTTCTTGATTGCGGGGTAATTTGGAGTAAAATACAGGGTGTGTGTATTTTTTTGCCCCAAATATGCCTAAATTCCATCTGTTTTTTTTTTGTAGGGTATTTCATACCCAAGGATTAATTAAGCACGGGTTTAAGTGGTAATTTAGAAGTAAAAAATAGGGTTGTGTGTATTTTTATGCCCCATATACGCCTAAATTCCATCTGATTTTTCTGTAGGGTATTTTAACACAAATGGTTAATTTAACTTCTTGATGTGGGGTAATTTCGTATAAAATACAGGTGTTTGTACTTTTTTTGCCCCTTAACGCCTAAATTCCATCTGTTTTTTTTCTATAGGGTATTTCATACCCAAGGGTTAATATATTAAGCTCTTGTTATGTTGGGCAATTTGGATTAAAATACAGGGTGTGTGTATATTTTTTTTGCCCCATATACGCCTTAACAATCCAATCTGAATTTTTCTGTAGTGTAATTTATACCCAAGGGTTTAATTAAGCTTCTTGTTTGTGGAATTTGAAGTAAAATACAGGGTGTTTATTTTTTTTGCCCCAAATATGCTAAATTCCATCTGTTTTTTCTGTAGGGTATTTTTAAACACCAACGTTTAATTTACTTCTTGATTGTGGGGTAATTTTGTGGTAGTAAAATACAGGTGTGTGTACTTTTTTTGCCCCCATACGCCTAAATACCCATCTGTTATTTTTTTTCTGTAGGGTATTTTCCCATACACAAAGGTGTTTAATAAGCCTCTATTTTTTGTTGGGGCTTTTTTGGAGTAAAATACAGGGTGTGTGTATTTTTTTTGCCCCATATACGCCTAAATCCATCAGATTTTTTCTGTAGGGTATTTTATACCCAAGGATTAATTAAGCTTCTTGTTTGTGGGGTAATTTGAAGTAAAATAAAAGGTGTGTGTATTTTTTTGCCCCATATATGCCTAAATTCCATCTGTTTTTTTTTTCTGTAGGGTATTTCATACCTAAGGATTAATTAAGCCTCTTGTTTGTGGGGTAATTTGAAGTAAAATACAGGGTGTGTGTATTTTTTTGCCCACATATGCCTAAATTCCATCAGTTTTTTTTCTGTAGGGTATTTCATACCCAAGGGTTAATTAAGCCTCTTGTTTGTGGGGCAATTTGGAGTAAAATACAGGGTGTGTGTATTTTCTTTTGCCCCACATAAAACGCCCTAAATTCCGTCCTATTTTTCGAAGGGTTTTATACGACACAGATTAATTAAGCCTCTTTTTTGTGGGGTAATTTTAAGTAATATTAATGGTGTGTGTATTTTTTGCCCCATATATGCCTAAATTCCATCTGTTTTTTTTCTGTCGGGTATTTTATACCCAAAGGTTAATTAAGCTTCTTGTTTGTGGGGTAATTTGGAGTAAAATACAGGGTGTGTGTATTTTTTTGCCCCATATATGCCTAATTCCATCTGAGTTTTTCTGTAGGGGTATTTTTTTATAACCAAGGGTTAATTAGCCTCTTTTTTTGTGGGGTAATTTGGAGTAAAATACAGTGTGTGATATTCATGTTGGCCCATATATGCCTAAATTCCATCTGTTTGTTTTTTCTGTAGGGTATTTCATACCCAAGGATTAATTAAGCCTCTTGTTTGTGGGATAATTTGAAGTAAAATACAAGGTGTGTGTATTTTTTTGCCACATATATTACTAAATTCAACCTGTTTTTTTATGTATGGTATTTTATATCCAAGGGTTAATTTAACCTCTTGATTGTGGGGTAATTTGGAGTAAATCAGGAGTGTGACTTTTTTGCCCTTATCGCCTAAATCAGATCTGTTTTTTTCTGTAGGGGGGTAATTTCATTACCTAAAGGGTTAATTTAACTTCTGATTGCCGGGGTAATGTGGAGTAAAAATACCCGGGTGTGTGTATTTTTTTTGTGCCCCTAATATGCCTAAATTCCATCTGTTTTTTTTCTGTAGGGTATTTCATACCCAAGGATTAATTAAGCTTCTGGTTTGTGGGGTAATTTGAAGTAAAATATAGGGTGTGTGTATTTTTTTGCCCCATATATGCCTAAATTCCATCTGTTTTTTTTCTGTAGGGTATTTTATACACAAGGGTTAATTTAAATTCTTGATTGTGGGGTAATTTGGAGTAAAAAACAGGGTGTTGTACTTTTTGCCCCCTTATAGCCTAAATTCCATCTGTTTTTGTTCTATAGGGTATTTCATACCCAAGGTTAATTAAGCCTCTTGGGGATTTTGTGGGGCAAATTTGGAGAGTAAAATACAGGTGTGTGTATTTTTTTGCCCATATAACGTCCTAAATTCCATCTGAATTTTTCTGTAGGGTAATTTTATCACCAAGGGTTAATTAAGCTTCGTTGTTTGTGGGTAATTTGAAGTAAAATTACAGGTGTGTATTTTTTTGCCCCATATATGCCTAAATTCCATCTGTTTTTTTCTGTAGGGTATTTTATACACAACGGTTAATTTAACTTCTTGGATTGGGTGTAATTTGGATTAAAATAACAGGGTGTATGTACTTTTTTTGCCCCCTTATACGCCAAAATTGCCATCTGTTTTTTTTCTGTAGGTTATTTCATACGCAAGGGTTAATTAAGCCTCTTGTTTGTGGTGGCAATTTGGATAAAAAACAGGTGTTGTTTATTTTTTGCCCCATATACGCCTAAATTCCACTCACTTTTTATGTAGGGTATTTTTATACCAAGGATTAATTAAAGCTTCTTGGTTTGTGGGGTAATTTTGAAGTAAAATAAAATGAGTGGGTATTTTTTGCCCCATATTATGACTAAATCCATCTGTATTTTTTTTTTCTGTAGGTATTTCATACCTAAGGATTAATTAAGCCCTCTTGTTTTGTGGGTAATTTTGAAGTAAAATATAGGGTGTGGTTATTTTTTTTGCCGCAAATGCCCCTAATTCCATCAGTTTTTTTTTTCCCTGTAGAGGGTATTTCATCACCAATGTTTTAATTAAGCCTCTTGTTGTGGGGCAATTTTTGGAGTAAAATACAGGGTGTGTTGTATTTTTTTTTGCCCCATATACGCCTAAAATCCATTCTGATTTTTTCTGTAGGGGTATTTTAATGCCCAAGTTACTTAAGCTTCTTGTTGTGGGTAAAATTTTTGAAGTAAAATTAAAAGGTGTGTGTATTTTTTTGCCCCATATCCTATGCCTAAGTTCCATCTGATTTTTCTGTAGGGTATTCATACCCAAAGGGTTAATTAGCTCTTTGTTTGTGGGGTTAATTTGAAGTACAAATACAGGTGTTTGTATTTTTTGCCCCATATATGCTAAATTCCATCTTTTTTTTTCTGTAGGGTTATTTTATCTACACAAGGGTTAATTTAACCCTCTAGTGAATGATTGTGGGTAATTTTGGAGTAAAATATCAGGGTGTGGTGGTCCTTTTTTTGCCCCATATAACGCCTAAATTCCAATTGTTGTTTTTCTGTAGGGTATTTCATACCAAGGGTTAATTAAGCCTCTTGTTTGTGGGGCAATTTGGAGTAAAATACAGGGTGTATATTTTTTTGCCCCACATACGCCTAAATTCCATCTGATTTTTCTGTAGGGTATTTTATACCCAATGATTAATTAAGCTTCCTGTTTGTGGGGTAATTTGAAGTAAAATACAGGGTGTGTGTATTCTTTTGCCCCATATATGCCTAAATTCCATCTGTTTTTTTTTTCTGTAGGGTATTTCATACCCAAGGATTAATTAAGCCTCTTGTTTGTGGGGTAATTTGAAGTAAAATACAAGGTGTGTGTATTTTTTTGCCACAAAGATTCCTAAATTCCACCTGTTTATTTCTGTATGGTATTTTATACCCAAGGGTTAAGTAAGCTTCTTGTTTTGATGGGGTAATTTGAGAAAATACAGTGGTTTGTGGTATTTTTTGTTGGCCCACATATGCCTAAATTCCATCAGTTTTTTTTTCTCTAGGGTATTTCATACCCAAGGGTTAATTAAGCCTCTTGTTTGTGGGGCAATTGGAGTAAAATACAGGGTGTGTGTATTTTTTTGCCACATATATGCCTAATATCCATCGTATGAATTTTCTGTAGGGTATTTTATACCCAAGGGTTTAATTTATGCTCTCTTTTTTGTGGGGTAAATTTTGGTAGTAAAATACAGGTTGTGTATATTTCTTTTTGCCCCATATATGCCTAAATTCCCACTGTTTTTTTCTGTAATGGGATTTTATATCCAAGGGTTAATTTCACCCTCTTTAGTTATGTGGGGTAATTTGGAGTAAAATTGAGGGTGTGTGTATTTTTTTGCCCCTTATAATACGTCCTAAATTCAGTCTGTTTTTTTTCAGTAGGGGTATTTCATACTCCAAGATTAATTATGCTTCTGGTTTGTTGGGTAAATTGAATGAAAATATAGGGTGTGTGTAAATTTTTGCCCCATATTATGCCTAAATTCCAACCTGTTTTTTTTTCTGTAGGGTATTTATACACAAGGGTTAATTTAACATCTTGATTGTGTGGCGTAATTCGAGTAAAGTACAAGGGTGTGTGGTACTTTTTTGCCCCTTAATCACCGCATGAAATTGCCATCTGATTTTTTCTGTAGGGTATTTCATACCCAGGGTTAATTAAGCATATCCTTTTTTGTGGGGCAATTTTTGAGCAAATACAGGGTTGTGTTATTTTTTTTGCCCATATACGCCTAAATTCCATCAGATTTTTCTGTAGGGTATTTTATACCCAAGGGTTAATTAAGCTTCTTGTTTGTGGGGTAATTTGAAGTAAAATACAGGGTGTGTGTATTTTTTTGCCCCATATATGCCTAAATTCCATCTGTTTTTTTCTGTAGGGTATTTTATACACAACGGTTAATTTAACTTCTTGATTGTGGGGTAATTTGGAGTAAAATACAGGGTGTGTGTACTTTTTTGCCCCATATACGCCTAAATTCCATCTGTTTTTTTCTGTAGGGTATTTCATACACAAGGGTTAATTAAGCCTCTTGTTTGTGGGGCAATTTGGAGTAAAATACAGGGTGTGTGTATTTTTTTGCCCCATATACGCCTAAATTCCATCAGATTTTTCTGTAGGGTATTTTATACCCAAGGATTAATTAAGCTTCTTGTTTGTGGGGGTAATTTATGAAAGTAAAAAAAAAGGAGTGGGTATTTTTTTGCCCAATATATGCCTAATTTCCATCTGTTTTTTTTTCTGTAGGGTATTTCATACCTAAGGATTAATTAAGCCTCTTGTTTGTGGGGTAATTTGAAGTAAAATACAGGGTGTGTGTATTTTTTTGCCCACATATGCCTAAATTCCATCAGTTTTTTTTTCTGTAGGGTATTTCATACCCAAGGGTTAATTAAGCCTCTTGTTTGTGGGGCAATTTGGAGTAAAATACAGGGTGTGTGTATTTTCTTTTGCCCCACATACGCCTAAATTCCATCTGATTTTTCTGTAGGGTATTTTATACCCAAGGATTAATTAAGCCTCTTGTTTGTGGGGTAATTTGAAGTAAAATAAAAGGTGTGTGTATTTTTTGCCCCATATATGCCTAAATTCCATCTGATTTTTCTGTCGGGGTATTTTGATCCCAAAGGTAATTAAGCTTCTTGTTTGTGGGTATTTGAAGTAAACAAACAGAGGGTGTGTTATTCTTTTTGCCCCAATATATGCCTAAATTCCATCTGATTTTTCTGTAGGGTATTTTATACCCAAGGGTTAATTTAGCCTCTTTTTTGTGGGGTAATTTGGAGTAAAATACAGGGTGTGTATATTCTTTTGCCCCATATATGCCTAAATTCCATCTGTTTGTTTTTTCTGTAGGGTATTTCATACCCAAGGATTAATTAAGCCTCTTGTTTGTGGGGTAATTTGAAGTAAAATACAAGGTGTGTGTATTTTTTTGCCACATATATTCCTAAATTCCACCTGTTTTTTTCTGTATGGTATTTTATATCCAAGGGTTAATTTAACCTCTTGATTGTGGGGTAATTTGGAGTAAAATACAGGGTGTGTGTACTTTTTTGCCCCTTATACGCCTAAATTCAGTCTGTTTTTTTCTGTAGGGTATTTCATACCTAAGGGTTAATTTAACTTCTTGATTGCGGGGTAATTTGGAGTAAAATACAGGGTGTGTGTATTTTTTTGCCCCAAATATGCCTAAATTCCATCTGTTTTTTTTCTGTAGGGTATTTCATACCCAAGGATTAATTAAGCTTCTGGTTTGTGGGGTAATTTGAAGTAAAAAAGAGGGTGTGTGTATTTGTGCCCCATTAGCCTAAATTCCATCTGTTTTTTTCTGTAGGGTATTTTATACACAAGGGTTTAATTTTTAACTTCTGATATGTTTGTGGGGGGTTGGGGGGGTAATTCGTAAGTATAGAGTACAGGGTGTGTGTACTTTTTTTTTTTGCCCCTTAAACGCATAAATTCATCTGTTTTTTTCTATAGGTATTTCATAACCAAGGGTTTAATAAGCTCTGTTTGTGTGGGGAAATGTGGAGTAAAATACAGGGTGTTGTATTTTTTTTGCCCCCATATACGCCCTAAATTCCATATGATTTTTTCTGTAGGGTATTTTATACCCAAGGTAAACTAAGCTTCTTGTTCGTGGGGTAATTTGAAGGAAAATACAGGGTGGTGTGTTATTTTTTTGCCCATATATGCACTAAATTCCTATCTGTTTTTTTCCCCTGTAGGGTATTTTATACACAACTTTCAACGGATAATATTAATTTTTACTTCTTGTTTGAGGGGTAATTTGAAGTTAAAATACAGGGTGTGTGTAATTTTTGCCCATATATGCCTAAATTCCATCTGTTTTTTCTGTATAGAATTTTATACACAAGGGTTAATTTAACTTCCTTGATGTGGGTAATTTGGAGTTAAATACAGTGTGTGGTGTACTTTTTTTGCCCTTATATACGCTAAAATTCATCAGTTTTTTTCTGGGTAGGTATTTCATACCCCAAGGTTAATTAAGCCTCTTAGTTTGGTCTGCAATTTGGGAGCAAAAAAATACTAGGGTGTGGTGTATTTTTTTGCCCCATATACACCTAAATTCCATCTTGATTTTTCAGTAATGGAATTTTATACCCAAAGGGTTAATTTAACTTCTGATTAAGGGTACTTTGTGAGTAAAATACAGGGTGGTGTGTACTTTTTGTGCCCCATATGGCGCCTAAAATTCCATCTGTTTTTTTTCTTAGGAGTAATTTCATACCCAAGGGTTAAATTAACTCTTGTTGGGGGGCAATTGGAGTAAAATACAGGGTGTGTGTATTTTTTTGCCCCATATACGCCTAAATTCCATCAGATTTTTCTGTAGGGTATTTTATACCCAAGGATTAATTAAGCTTCTTGTTTGTGGGGTAATTTGAAGTAAAATAAAAGGTGTGTGTATTTTTTTGCCCCATATATGCCTAAATTCCATCTGTTTTTTTTTTTCTGTAGTTGTATTCATACCCAACGATTAATAAGCACCATGTTAGTGGGGTAAATTTAAGTAAAATACAAGGGAGTGTATTTTTTTTTTTGCCACATATATTCCTAAATTCCACTTTTTTTCTGTTATGGTATTTTAATACCCAAGGGTATTACCTTCTTTGTTTGTGGGGTAATTTGAAAAGTAAAATACAGGGTGTGTTATTTTTTTTATGCCCACATATGCCTAAAATCAATCTGATTTTTTCTCTGTAGGGGTTTATTTATATACCCAAGGATTTACTTAAGCCCTGTACTTGTTTGTGGGGGGGGGTAATTTGGAGTAAAATACAGGGGTGTGTATATCTTTTGCCCCATAAATGCCTAAATTCCATCTTGTTTTTTTTTTTCTGTAGGTTTTTTCCATACCCAAGGATTAAATAAGTCCACTTGTTATGTCGGGATAATTTAAGTAAAATAACAAGGTGTGTGTATTTTTTTTTTGGTCGCCATATATTCCTAAATCCACCTGTTTTTTTATCTGTATGTAATTTTATATCCAAGGGTTAATTTAACCTCTTGATTGTGGGGTAATTTGGAGTAAAATACAGGGTGTGTGTACTTTTTTATTATTATTATTATTATTATTATTATTATTTATATTATAGCGCTATTAATTCCATGGCGCTGTACATTCAGTGGGTTACATACATAACATTATCAAACATTTAACAATAGTGACAAACTCTGACACCAACAGGTACAGAGGGAGAGAGCCCTGCCCGTGAAGGCTTACATCTACAAGGAAGGGGGAAAGAGACAGAAGGTTGAGGAGCAGAACATGCGTGGGGTAAGAAGACAGTGGGTGTTATTCTAGGTCATAGGCAATCCTGAAGAGGTGGGTTTTCAGATTGCTTAATGAAGCTGGGAAAGTGGGGAGAGTCTCTGAGGTGTTGGGGCAGCAAGTTCCAGAGTATGGGGGAGGCCACGGAGAAATCTGGAGACGGTTGTGTGAGGAAGGTGACCAGAGGAGAGATGAGAAGAAGGTCCTGAGAGGAGGCGGAGGTTGCGTGACGGGTTAAGTTATCTGGAGATTAGAGCATAGATGTATGGGAGGTGAGAGGTTATGGCGAGCCTGTAGGCAGGGTCAGTAACTTGATATTAAATGCGCCAGGGCAATGGAAGCCAGTGTAGGGATTGACAGAGGGGAGAGGGCAGAGGAGTAGCGAGAGAGAGGTGGATAAAAAGGGAGCAGAGTTGAGAATGGATTGGAGGGGAGCGAGAGTGCTAGCTGGGAGGCCACAGAAAAGGATTTTTGCAGTGCCCAGGGGGAGATAAAAAGGGAAAAGGGCCCCGCTTTTTTGGGGAGGGGGTTTCCATAGTTGGGAATGAGGGGATGCGAAAATTTTTGTTTTTCAGGTGGGGCGGCAGGTTAGGTGGGGGTTTTTGGATGGGGTTTTGAAGGACAATTGGGGGGTTTAAAGGGCCCCGAGTGTTACCCCAAGGCAGCGGACTTGGGAAACCTTTGAGAGTGTAGACCCCTTTGGGACTATAAAAGGGGAAAATCAGGTGGAGGGATGGAGTGGGGGGTAAAAAATAATGAATTCAGGGTTTTTTCTACATTAAGTTTAGAAGACGGGAGGAAAAAGAAGGAGGATATGGATGGGTAGGCCGTTGGGATTCCCCCGGGAAATAAAGGTAAAATCAACCCAAACTGGGAGATTTTGGGGGTCATCAGCATACAGGTGGTCCCGGAAAACCATGTGGGTGCTATGAGCGACCCCGACCCAAAAGTGGGGAGATAGAAAGAGTAGTGGGGGCCCCGGACTGACCCCCCGGGGGGCACCAACCAGAGAGAGGGGGATGGGGGGAGGTTTGGGGCGAGAGTGAGGACACTGAAAGCCGATTTAGTGAGGTATGAGGGGGATTTCCAAAGAAAGGGCTGAGTCCGTGATGCGAGGGAGGAGAGGATTTTTTTGAGGGGTGAGTGGGTTTGACAGTGTCAAAGGCAGGGGCAGGGCTAGAGGGAAGGTAGAGTAGTGACGTGAGGGTTTTTTCGGTTTTTTGACTTTGGTTAGGGGGGTTTCTGTAAAAGGGGATGGGGTTGGAAAACCCGATTGGAGTGGGTCAAGAAGAGAGTTGGGGGGACGATGGGAGGACAGTTTTTAAAGGGAAAACATGTTGGTTTCCCGGAGTTTTTGAAACAAATGGAAACAAGGGGATGGGGCATAAATTGGACAGAGAAAGGGGGGGTCCCAAAAGAAGGGTTTTTTCAAAAAGGGGGGTGGTGGTGGCATGCTTAAATGGGGAAAGGGGGCCCATGCCAAGGTTGTGATAGGTTAAAAAGATTGGGGGAGAGCTGGGAAAATAACAGGGCTGAGGTCTGGGATGAAGGGGATGGGATTTGGGCAAGGTTAAAAAGGGGAGTTTAGGTTGGATTTGGAAAAGTAAGAGGAAGCATGTTAAGAAATGCCGTGGGGAAGCAAGTTAGGGGGGAAGTGCAAGGGGGGGAACTGTGTGGGTTAAAAAGGGGGCTGGGGAGTGGGGGGCTGTGCCGGGAAAGGGTGGGGTGGGGGGGGAAATGGAGGGGGCTTTTTCTGATGAGGGGTTTGGGCTTTTTTAAAAAGGGGGGGGGAAAGGAAACTTTCTGAAAGGAGGGGTGGGGGAGGGGATGCCCGGGGACGGAGAAGGGGAGTTTAAGGTTTTTAATAAATTTTTTCTGGGGTTTTGGGGGCAGGGCGGATATGACATGGAAAGTAAATCCTGTTTTGGTGAGGCCAGTGCAAAACTTTAAAAGTATGTGTGATAGTTTTTTATTTAGGGGGAAGCGGTGGGGAGTGGGTTTTTTTTTTCAGTGGCCTTTCAGCAATTTTTGGAAGCCCCCGCCTCAGCTGTTTGGGTAGAGTCTGTGTGCCGGGGTTTGTCTGTTTGTTTTGGGGGTTTTCTTTTGTGTGTGAGAGGGGGCGCCCAAAGTCGATTTGGGGGTTTTTTGGGGTTTTGGTTGGGAAAGCGGGGGCTGGTTGGGATTTTGGGTTGGGGGTCGTTTCCCAAACTTTGGGGGGGTTTTCCCCGGTTTGGGCCCCGGTATTCCAAATTCCCGATCGGGGGAACATGTATCGGCCGATTAAAAATTGAGTCAGACACGGGTTTGGGGTCAGATTTCATTCTTTTCCCAAAGGGAAATTTTGGGAAAAAAGCAAAGTTTTTAAAACCCCCATATTTGTTTTAAATTTCCAACCCAAGAAAAAACGCAGGGCCAAAGAGAAGAGGGGAACGGAGGGTATTTTCCATTTTTGGGGCAGCTGTCAAGTACACTTTATTGGTCCAGGGTTGTCTCGGAAAAAAAGTCTCGGGGTTTCCAATTAGCCAAAATTTCCCAGTGATTTTCCGGGAAAAACAAAACTTGGGAAAAGGGAGACTTTTACGGGGAAGTTCAACCCTTTTAGGAAAACAGATAACAAGTGGTACATCCGGGACCCACCCTTAAAGTTCTTCATATTTGCGGGCATCTTCTCCAAAAAAATGGTTTCCCGCTCAGCTGAAATGCCTTTAAAAGGGAAAAAACCTTGGGATTTAAATTTTTTATACATATAACAAAAATTTTGATTCAAACCTCTCAAACCTTCCCCAAACCCCCCCTAAAAAAACCAAGATTTTTTTAACTGCCCCCTATTGCCTTCCAAAATTTGAATAGCACGGGCCCTTTTTAAAAACGGGTTTCCACTGGGGGTAAAGGGTGGGGGATTTTTTTTCAGAAAAAATTTGTGAAAAAACCCCCTTTCAAAGGGGGGAAATTTCCCAACACGAAACCCTTCCGTGAATCCTAACAGTGTGAGGTTTTCCCCCGGGGATCTGTCCCTTCAAATCAAAGAATTGACTTTTGGGTTCATAATTTAGGGGGGTTTTGGGTAAGGGGGGAAAGCCCTTGTGTCTTTTTTCATCACACTCAGAGGCCCTGTTCCCTGCATTAGGAAAGTTCCTGGGGTTGGCCCCTCCCCGCAGCTATCCGGGCCAATAGATTTTGAAAAAGGGGGAAATGCAGCAGAACATTTAACAAACATAGAAAACCAAACTAATATAACAAGTATTTACCATGCCCACCTGCGGGTTAACCAGGTTTCCACCCTCCATCCAATCAGTCAGCCAGGAGGCCCAAGAAGTGTCCACTCTGAGTTATCCTCTAAGTTCCTTGACAGATTCTTTATCTTACCTAGGGGAAAGTGATTTTGCCATTCACTCCTGTGTTGTCAGGTATATAGGTGCAGCATTTTTCACCTATCATGCCACAAACTCTCCTTTCTCCGCCAGCCCATGTCGATGGCTAATCGGTTCTGTAAGGTCATCCTAGATTGTGGCCTATTCTTCATAGACTCCTGAAACCCATTCTCTACTGTAATTAAAAAACCTTTGCTTGATTATAATAATTGTTCATTAATCAGTCTACATTTCGTATTAATTTGGCACTTGGGGAATAATGGAAGCAAAACCTGCAGCAATCTGATCTAGTGCTTTATACTGATCTGGGACCCCCCTTGGCACTCCAATAGAATCTATATACACATCTGACCAGTAATAGCAATTTTCATTAGGGGCGTCGTTACCACACAAGTAAAACACCCCTGTCACTAAGGATCGAGGTCCATACCGGAAGGGAAAGACATTTTTCTGCAGGGATTATTGGGGAATATATCACAAGCATCAAACATGAAAAGCTGTGCACACTTTGGTTAATGTCCATCCAAAAAATCACTATAGCATTAGCTGCGGCTACGGGTAAAACTAATAAAAGGATATAAACAATCATTTTGTCACTGGGTCCTTTTACATGAGAAGCATGGATCCACGTGGCTTTCCTTCCAATATCACCGCGTGGGGATAATCAGGATACAGTAAAATGGGCCTTCAAATTCTGGGCTACAGGCAATTCCTCCTTATAGGCCTCCTTATGTACACTCGGTCTCTGTTTGGAAAATCATGCACCGTTTCCCCTGTGGATTCTGGAAAGTCAAGGCAGAGACTGCAGCATGCAAATTAGTCACTCTTTAGACATTCAATCACAAATTGTACAGTCCTGTCACTATTTTCCCCTAACTCTGCTCCTGACCTCAAACACAGAAGGAGGCTTCACCAAAACTGTGTCTCCAAATGGGTTCAGACCAGTTTTTGCTTGTGGGGTGATGCCTACGTGGTATCGAACGAATTGGGAGAAGGTCTGCCATGCAAGGGGACTCAGCAGTCATTTTTGACAACTTATTCTTGAGGGTCCATTTCATTCTTTACTTCGCAGAGCTTTTTGGGATGGTAAGGCGTGTGGAGGCAAATCTACCCTAAAACATGTTCAAAGTTCTCGAAAAAAACGAGCGAAGAAGAATGCTGGACCCTTGGTCTGATCGATCACCTGAGGGACTTCCAAAATCGACAAGTTACTTTCAGTAATCGGCTTCTTTGCGTTACTTTGCGGAGGTCATGTGGTCACTGGGTAGGCTCGGGCCATCCTGAAAACATGTCTATTGCAACAAACATATTCATGCTTCCCGCTCTTAGCATCTGGATTGTGGTCCACTTGAATACTTTGGAAAAGGATATTCTGGCTCGCCAAGTGCTGCATGGGAACTTGAGCAAGTGGGAAGGGTTTGCATGTGGTACAGTTCTGTACATACTTGTTTGTAGGCTGCATCATGGAAAATGATTCCTGGAGCATGGTACAACTTCTGCACATAGCTGAGTGCCTGATTCTTTCCACGATGGTAGCTCATGGGCCCGGTGCAATGGAAGGATACATTCGACTAGGTAAACAGACAAGGCATTTGCACTTCCAAATTACTCTTTATATAGTTGATCAATCTTTCTTAAACTGTTGTTTCTCCTTTGCAGTTGACATATGTTGTTCTGCTGATATTATTTCTTGAGGGGCCCAGCCGGGCTTCCATTCAGAGGGCTGGAGTTATCAGTTCTGTTGTTTAATGAAGCCCTTTCTTCTGAGCTCTGTGGTTACATAATGGGCTCAGGATCAGCCACTTGGATGACACTACACCAAGAGCTGCTGCTTTTGCGGCTGGTCCGCTGTCTGGTTCATCGGGTCTGTCTGTCTTTATTTGCATGGCCTTACCTTTAAGATGGCTCCCTTTGTGGGGCAGCTCAAGTGCTGCCATAGTGACTTGATCTGTACGTGCATGCTTGATGGGGTTCCCGCTGCTGTGATGAATCCTCGATTCTTTTCAGATGAGTCCAAAGTCATGTGCTATGCCATAGGCATACATGAATCAGTCCATATCATTGCCGCTGTCTTTATTTTGGCCATTTTTCAGGCTTCCTCCAGAGCTTGTAAGCAGCAACTTGTTGCTGGAAAAGTGCGGGGCAGTGCTTCAGGCCATAAGGATCTCATCTTCAGTGGTTATTGCAAATCCTGTATGGAAAAGTCCCATCCTTTCAGTGCATATCTTGATCCATCAGTCCAGAGATCAAGATCTGCATGGGGGATCTCCTCGGTCACCACTGTGAATGGGGGTTCAGTATGTTATTGTATGGCTTTCAATAACTCATGGTGGTCATCATCTTCTGGGTCATAGTCCACTTCTGTCTCTTCCCCCCTGTGTATGGAAGAAGACGTGGTGGATGAGGGCAGCAGTAAGAGACACTGTAAGACCATAGATGGCGTGATGAGTCCTATGATCGGCAAGGACTGCTGTGGGACTGCAGCAAGGTCATGGGGGGGCCTGAATAATTTAATCATGTCCCAGGACGATGTCTGCGGTATTATCCAGTATAAATCTGTGTGGCGTGTACAGCCTTAAAGCGTTGGGCGCTGTTCCGAGCAACTGGATCCAGACGTGCTGAATAGTATCCCAATGGGCGTTGTTTACCAGCATGGTCTAGAGTGAGGACTCCAGAGCGTGTTACATGGTATGTAACAGGATATTAGGACCCAACGTTTCGTAAGTCATGGATCTGAATCTCAGGCCTTATTCCTGATCAGACTTCAAAGGGTATTGTGGTAAGCGGGATACGCGGCTCCTTGCTTTGAGAAAACTGACACGCAGGTACTGGCAGTTGTCCAACATCGTCCGGGACTTGAGACATAAGTCCTGTGGTAGCTGTTGTAGAATGGTAGGGGAATCTTGGTCATGGGTTCATTAGGGACAGCAATAACTGCAGATAAGGCCTTAAGGGCCACAGCGTACGCTTATCCATCTTTCAGATGCCGGGTCACAGGGTCTAATTCCATGCCTTCTGGAGTATCCTGTATTTGTGCCATCATGTGTGCAGAAGGTCCGCTTCAAGTGAATTCCTCAGGGAAGGTGTCCGATATAGAAACGGATCAATCAATCAGGGAAGGGACCAGCATTAATTGGCATGGTGAGGGGCGAACTTATGATGCGACCTTACCCCAATAAGCTAAGTATGTCTGAGGAGATCTGGACCCAGGGGTATGGCCTTCAGTGATAAATTGCATAATTTTGTAGGTAAACATAAATAGATTCCGGAGGAGTAAGTGGGGGGGAGATGGACGGCTTGTCTTGATTGTTTCCTTATTTCTTACCAATACCAAAGCATTAGTAATAAGCGATGTAAGCTGAGTTGTTTCCTTGTCAACACTTCTTTGCCACTATAGACGGTCCCACAGCATGGATTAAAAACGTGCAAGGGAGATCTCCTGCGGCCCGTCAGGATAGCAGATCCCCGTCTCCACTTGGCCCGTTTCCTTCAGATATTTTCACAGCTGGTTAGCCTCTGAACCAAGCTGTTTCATTATATCTGCGCCAAAACCCCCTCGGTGTGACAATTGAGGTTGGCGGCGCGTTAACTATGGCTACCCACCGGTGGTGGTGATGTCCCATGACCCAGAAGAGCACAGCACATGACCACCGTGATGGGCTGTAAAATGCAACTGAGATTGGGATCCCACCTTTACAGGATTGTACTCGGTCCCAGGAGGGGGGTACAGTGCACGAGGGGCCTCCCTTATTCCGAAACCCCTTGACCAAACGCGGGTGAGTACACCGCACTGCGGGTCATCCACTCTCCCCTGAGTTTTCTTGGGCTTTAGGGGTGGACTTAGGGAAGACGATCATTGTTTGCTTTCAGTGCTTGTCTCAACATGCTAGCTTATTTTCATGATTTATACTCATTATACAGAGCCGTAATTATGCTTTTTTCTCTCAGTCTCATTATATTAAATATTTTACTATCTTTTCTCTTCGATCAAACTACACGGACTGCACTTTCTACGACTGAGCGCTACACTTTCTCATGACACCTTAGAGCCGAGGGAGAAATGTCCCGGCAGCCAGCTACCCCCCTAACAGAGGCTTAGAATCGAAGCCAAGGTTATACAATCTGCCAGAATTTCAGTGTGAAAGATAACAAGTGATGTAGCTTGAATATAAAAGTAACTGACGTGCAGTTTTTTCTTACCTAACTAAAACAGAAAAATTTTATCCATACGTTTTTCTTCCTTATCCTTCCCTCAACACTTTCAACTTCCACAAAACTTCTTTTGCAAAACTTTTGGCCCTCGAAGGTGATCCTGTGCCATCTCCAACCATCCTTTGTCAGATAACTGGCTCTTTGATTCTCCACTACCTCTTGCCATTTAGATGGCTGCAATCTTCCCTTCTTTGGCAATGCCCACCAACTTTACATTTTGAATGCATTTCCTTCACATACTTTTTCCTTCATTCTACATACAATTTTCTTCACAGTCTCTGCCCCTCAGGCAACTTATGCTCTTTGTGAAGCATCTTTAAAAACATTTGGTGTTCTATACTTGGGAGTCTCCAAAACCTGACAAAGGGACTACACAGCCGTGGACCACGGCCTGTGCCCCAGGATCCGGTCTCAACAACACAAGGATTCTATCAAGTAATAAAAGTCCCTCGCCTAACAACAATAGTCCCACCTTTGTTGCCACAATGTGGGGCCGTTACCTTCCCGGTCTTTGCCCGAAAATATATGTATACTTATATATGTTTCAGAATAAATCCCTAGTGGATTAGTTCCAACCCGGGACCACCTGAATATTCTAGCAATAAACAGATCTTGTCCCAAAATACCCGGAGACTCCGTACACTCAAACACTTAACCTTAGAGACTGTGAAGGTTCCCACTATATGTCAGCAACCATACCGGGCAAAGGGGTTAGTGACTACAAACAGTGACAATCCGAACTACTGGAAGCCACAGCAAAAACAAAGTTCGAAACGTGACGGGTGGATCAAAGGTGGTCTAGGTGAGTACTTTATTGTGACCACCCGCGGACAGATACACACAGCAATCTACTACACGGGAGACCATCAAATGGCCAACGGTAGTTTTAAATACACATAGATGTATCAACTCACCGTGACCTTTAGAGGCTGCAGTCCTCAATTTGATATCCTCCGGTCATCAAACGCCGGTGCAGGTTCGGGTTCATCAGGGGTCCTAGATCCAGCGCAGATAACGCCACGGATGCGGCGCCCTTAATGTTGGGGGTCGTTTACCAACATTGGTGGGGTTCACCGTTTGCCCGGATTCAAAATTACGATCGGAGGAACTATGTATCGGCGATTAGAAATTGAGTCAGACACAGGTCGGGGTACCCCCCCCCCCCCCCCCTCGTCTGGGGTCAGATTTCATCATGTTCCAAGCAATTCAGACTCAAAGCAAAGCCTTACACTCATATTTGTATAAACCTACAATCAAGATAAACGCAGGCGCGTGAGAAGTGAGGAACGGATGTATGTCCATATTTAGGCAGCTGTCAAGTACCTTTATTGGGTCCACGTTGTCCTCTGGGGAACAAAAGTCTCTGGGATTGCATTAGCCAAAAAACTTTCAGTGATTTTTCAGTGAAACGGAACTCTCGGGAAAGGGAGACAATAGCTGGAGTCACATCTCTTGAGGAAAAAGATAACAAGTGGTCAAATCCTGAGCCATCTTAGCTTTTCATTTTGCTGCATCTTCTCCACAAAATGGATTCCGATCAGCTGAAATGCCTTATAAGGAGAAAAAGCTTGGGATTCCATAATTTATACATATAACACAATATTGATTCAAACCTCTCTACCTTCACACATCTAATGAGGATATGGTAGAGAGAGATACAAGAGAGTCCGAGAGAGTGCGAGGGTTAAGTTTTTGAAGGTTCCTGCGGGGGTGTACTTGGTGTGAGACGGAGGCGCAGGTGGGGTGGAGATGGTGGAGAAGGTAAGCAGGTTGTGGTCAGATATAAGGGTGTGGAGAGTTAGAGAGTCAGATAGGGACAGAGGCGGGTGAGGACGGGTCCAGAGTGTGTCAATTTTTATGAGTGGCTCCAGAGGTCCATTGGGAGAGGCCAAGGAAGAGGAGAGCGAGAGGAGTTTTGTGGGCAGTGCGAGTGGGGTGTGTCGATGGGGAGTTAAAGTCTCCCATTATGATTGTTGGGTATCAGTGGAACTGAAAGTGGAGATGCAAGGAGGCGAATGATCAAGGAACGGTGGTGGCCAGGGCCTGGGGGTCGGTAGACAACTGCAACTTGGAGTTCGGAGGGGAGTAGATGCGGAACAGAGGTGCACTCCAAAGGAGGGGAGGTTGGGAAAGGTAATGGCGAATGGGGGCGAAGAAACAGGGTCTGACAGTAGGTGGCCAAAACACCTCCCTCCATGCTTGTTGCCAGGGCGGGGTGCATGGGTAAAGTGGAGGCCACAAAGGAGAGAGCAGCAGGGGCGGACTGTGTCGGAGGGCGTCAGTCAGGTTTCCGTCAAACCAAGGAAGGATAGGTTACATGATAAAAAGAGGTCATGTATGTAGGAGCGTTTGTTGCATACAAACCGTGCATTCCAGAGAGAGAAATAGGAGAAGGAGGGCACAAAGGGAATAGGTTTCAAGTTTGCAGGGTTAAAACAGTTTGCAGAAATGGGTCTGTTACCAGTTTGAAATGCAATAGTTGGAATGTGCTGTGGGGGCCCTGGATTCGGGGATATGTCCCCAGCAGCTAGGAGGAGCAGAGAGAGGGTTAGGAGGTGGGAGTAAGATAGACAGTAAGTAGGTTGGGTCTGTTTAGTGAGGAAGGGATGGATAGTGGGAAACGGTTGGTGGCAGCAGACAAGTGAGAGGGTAAAATGCTGGGGGAGATAAACAGTGCATTGCCCAACAGAGGGGTATGGGGATAAGCAATTGTTTAAGAAAAATGGAGGTGTAGATGATGGAGGACAGGAGAAACATGGTGAGTGACTGTGGCAGGCTGTGACGCTGTAAGTGGAAGAGAAAAGCATAACAAGCTGTTACCTATGTCAATCCTTGTTTAATCCTTGTTTACGCCTAAATTCCATCTGTTTTTTTTCTGTAGGGTATTTCATACCCAAGGGTTAATTTAACTTCTTGATTGCGGGGTAATTTGGAGTAAAATACAGAGTGTGTTTATTTTTTTGTCCCAAATATGCCTAAATTCCATCTGTTTTTTTCTGTAGGGTATTTTATACCCAAGGATTAATTAAGCTTCTTGTTTGTGGGGTAATTTGAAGTAAAATAAGGGTGTTGTATCTTTTTGCCCCATTCCCTTTAAATTCCTTTGTTTTTTTCTTAGGGTTTTTCTTTAAAAGGGGTTAATTAAACCCTCTTGTTTGTGGGGTAATTTAAAGTAAAATAGGGGTGTGGTATTTTTTTCCCCCATATATGCCTAAATTCCATCTGTTTTTTTTCTGTAGGTTTTCTCCCCAAAGAATTATTAAGCCTCTTGTTTGTGGGATATTTGAGAAAAATACGGGGTTGTGTATTTTTGCCCATATTCCCAAATTCGATCTTTTTTTTATGTGGGTTTTTATCCCCAAAGGTTAATTGTTTTGTTTGTGGGGAAATTTTGGGAGTAAAATACAGGATGGGGGTTTTTTTTTTTTCCCCCTTTCCCCAAAATTTCCCATCTGTTTTTTTTTGAGGGTATTTATACCCAAGGGGTTAAAATTAAGCCGCTTGTTTGTGGGGTATTTTGGAGTAAAATTACGGGTGTGTGTTATCATATACGAATCTTTTTAAAAACAGAGTCGGGAAAATTTTTGTCAAACGTATGTCAGCGAGGGTGGCGGGCTCTTTCACTCAAATGCAGGGCAAAAAACATTCCGGAGTGGAAAGGGCGCAGACAGAAAGGGGGAAATTTGCTCGGGGTGACTCGGTGACCAGAATCCCGGTGTCATCTAGGGCCGTTGTTGACAGCAAACCAAGGTTTTTTAAATGGTTGCTGGAATAAACTTCCTCCCAGTAACACGAAACCCCGCCAAAAGAGCGGTGGGTTTGTCAGACCAACCCTTAGTTGGCATGGCCCGGGAACGGTCACACCCCTACCTGTCCTAAAACCCGCCTCTGCCCCGTCCGGTTCCCACCAAAACTATATGTGGCTGGGCTAGAGCCACTAAACAGAAAGGAGGAACTTTTTAGGAAAGTCGCCTCTTGGAAGAGAAGAGGTGGGAAAGACATCGTGCTTCTTGCGTAGGGGGGGGTTTGAGTAGAGTGGCATGGGGATTTTTTTGTTGCAACGAAGGCTCGCAATGGACCTTGGGGGATAACAGTGGGGGGAAAACAAAATCGATGACGATGTAGCCGATGCACTTGGAGTGGGTGAAGTCGGGTTTCTCATCGTCGGGAGAAGGGGGTGCCGCTTGGCGCAGGCAGGGGGCACAAAAAGTCGTTTGTGGCCCGTGAGTCCCAGGGTGACAGCAGGGGGGTTGGGAGCCAAAGGGCTGGGGGTAAAAACCCCCCTAAAATTTGGAAAGAAAGAAGCGGACGGGGCTCGTGAGGCAGCGGCGGTAGAGTCACTCAGTGCGGACCGTTCGCTTTTAAAATCACCTACCCCGGCATTGTGGCATTTTTTTGCTAAGACATGAAAGCCGAAATGTGTATTGTAAATTTGGGCAGAAAGTGAGCATGGCCAGGGAGCTAACGTTGGCACCAGGTCCTGCGTCAACACATGCAGCGTCACCATCCAGTGGCCTGGGAGAAACGTGGCTCAGATGTGGTGGTCCATCCTGCCGCAGCAACAGCAGCAGCACTCAGTGGCACGCATGCCATTTCAGCCAGTCAGGGCTCAACCACCTCTGCCTAAGGGAGCTGTTTGTCTTTCCCATCATATACCGGTCCAAATATTCCTGCTCCTCACCACTCATGGCGCCAGCAGTCGTTCACCGAGGTGATTGCCAAGAGACAGCAGTATGCGTCTAACCATCCTAAGGTGCAGAAGCTGAACATGCTCCTGTCCAAGTTGTTGGTACTGCAGCTCCTCCCTTTCCAAATGGTGGACTCTGCACCATTCAGAGAACTAATGGCTTGTGCCGAGCCGAGGTTGAGCGTCCCAAGCCGTAATTTATTTTCGAAAAAGGCAGTACCAGTCCTGCAAAAATATGTAGAAAGAAGGTGGGCCAGTCCTTAAGTCTATCGGTGTCTTCCAAGGTGCACGGCAGCGCAGACGTGTGGAGCTGTAGCTATGGTCAGTGCCAGTACATGTCCTTTACGGCCCACTGGTGAATGTGCTTCTTGCCCAGCCACACCAGCAACCTGGACAAGAGACGCCGCTCTCTCCTCCATGTTGTCAAACTGCTGCTCCTGCGCCAATGTCCGCCTCCTGCTCCATTATACCACATGTGCAGTGCACAGCAGTATCACACAGTTCTACACCTGGTTTGCCAGGCCGAATGAAGTCACACAGGGGAGGAACTGCTTCACATCATACAACACGAAATCATGTGTGGCTTTCTCCGCGACAACTGCAAATTGGAACCAAGGTGACAGACAATGGAAGGAACATGGTGTCCGCGCTGCACCAAGGAGGGCTGAGCCACGTGCCCTGCATGGCGTATGTGTTCAATCTGGTTGTGAAAAGGTTACTGAAGTTTTCCACCCATCTGCAAGACATTCTAAAAATGGCCAGAAAACTGTGCATGCACTTTATCCATTCCTACAAAGCCAAGCACACCCTCCTTGAGCTGCAGCAGCAGACCGGACTCCCCAACATAGGCTGATATGCAATGTTTCCAACCGTTGGAATTCCAGCCTCCATATGTTAGACCAACTGTATGAACAGAGGAAAGGCCATTAACAATTTTTTGATGATCCAAGTGGACAGGAGTACTCCCCTGTGTAATTTTTATGTCAGCCAGTGGCAGCTCATGCGTGACACCTGCCGTTTGCTCAGGCCCTTTGAGGACACCACGTTATATGTCAGTCGTTAGGACTATGGGATGAATAACGTCATTCCACTGCTTCATATCCTGGAACAGATGCTTCAAAATCTGTCTGGTCAGGGGACTGGAGACGTGGTGACTATATCTCACGGCCACATGAGTCCGGTGGGGGCTTAACTGAAGGAGGAGGAAGAGTAGGAGGACATTGGAGCACAAGCAGTGTCTGGCGAAATGAGTGGTTTTTCTACTCAGGGGACAGGGAGAGGGCAGGGACCCAGGGGTGAGGGTGAGGGAGAGGCAGATGATCC
>JAODAL010027948.1:0-54118 GCA_025379985.1 Phyllomedusa bahiana | reverse complement strand
GAATCCACATAATTATACTGCCCCTTTCCTTCCCTAAGGTTCGTTCCCCTTTTTCTGACTCTTTTCGGTCTCTCTTTTGCCAATCTCATTTTCTTTTTTTCCCAGTAACTGAAGAAAAAGGGAAAAAGTAAAATGCTCACTGCTAAACCCTTTAGACCCAACCCCCCCCCACTGCATTTGCTATGGTAAAAGGGGAGGGACCCCAAAATTGGGGCCCCCACCGGAGAATTATAAACTCTCAACCAAGCAAAAAACCCAAGGACGCCAGTAGGGATAGATTTGTTTTGTTTTAAAAAGGTAGGACCTGGCCTCCGCTGATTAATGCTCTCATCCATTATGATGGAGAGTTGATTATGCGGCGTATCCCTGGGCCGGACTACTTCCTGTCGGAGACCTGTATATTATCACCGCCATCTGCAGAGTGTTACATTCACCAGATCAACTTAATGACTTAACTCTGAATAGTTAGAACAGATTCTGCTGCTGCCGGCGATGGAAGATCACGGCTCCAATCCGCATAGACTTCACGTTAACCAACTACCTGCGGTTTGAGGGGACTTTTTTTTACAGTACCCAAACCTTATCTGATAATGATCAGTAAACGTCATCTGCAGCACAATTTTGTAGACCCTTTACCTGCAGTTATGTGGCACTCTAAGGGCTTGCTCAACAAATTTTTTTTTATCCGTTTACAATCCCAAAACGGGGTCTAAGAATTGTCAGTATTAACATTGAATTCAATGGCAAAACGCATCGCCGTTCTCACGGGAGTCGCGATGCGCCCTATTTAGGGCTCTCCTGCCTTTTTTTGCATCCGCTTTTTAAAAAGGGGCATGTCAATTCCCTTTAAAGCGGGTTTACCCCAAGTCAAAGCCCATGGAATAATGGGGTCCGCTTTTGGCACCTGTCCCGAAGCGCTCCACACTGTGGGTGCTTTATCACTGCGCTTTGCATCCTAAAGCGGATGCGAAAAGCGCGTGAGCGGCTGCAGGTGATTGGCGCGGGGGCGGGGCGCCGGGCTGCAGGGGATCGAGAGAGAGAGAGAGATCGGAGGAGAGCGAGATCAGAGGAGGGATCGGAGAGGAAGATCAAAGGACAGAGAGGAAAAGCGAATGGAGGAAGAGCGGAATCGGAGAAGGGAGATCGAAAGGGCAGATCGAGAGAGAGGGCGAGTTTCGAAGGGGGGAAGCAACGAAAGGGGAAAGGGGCGAGATCGAAGGAGAGAACAGGGGAGGAAAAAAAAACGGAAGAAGAGCGCATCGGAGAAGGGGAAATCGAGAGGAAATCGAGGGCCCCCGAAGGGGAGAGCGACCGAGAAGAGAGAGCGACTAGAGAGAAAAGGCGACATCAGAGAGGGAGACGACATCGAGAGAGGAAAAAGCGACATCGAGAGAGAAGAGAGCGACATCGAGGAGAGAAGACGAAAATTCGGAGAGAGAGAGAGCACAGGGAAGAGAGAGAAGGGACATCGAGGAGAGAGAGAGCAAACATCGAGAGAAGGAGAAAAGCACTCGAAGAGAAGAGAGCGACATCGGAGAGAGAGAGCACATCGGAAGAGAGAGCGAGATCGAGAGAGAGAGCGAGATCGAGAGAGAGAGCGAGATCGAGAGAGAGAGAGCGAGATCGAGAGAGAGAGAGCGACATCGAGAGAGAGAGCGAGCGACATCGAGAGAGAGAGATCGAGAGAGACAGCAACATCGAGAGAGAGAGCGACATCGAGAGAGAGAGATCGAGAGAGAGCGAGATCGAGAGATCGAGAGAGAGAGCGAGAGCGAGATCGAGATAGAGAGAGAGATCGAAAAAGTCGAGGATCGAGAGGGGGAAGAGAGCGAGATCGAGGAGAGAGAGAGCGAGTTTCGAGAGAGAGAGAGGAGATCGAGAGAGAGAGAGCGAGATCGAGATCGAGAGAGCGAGATCGAGAGAGCGAGATCGAGAGAGCGAGATCGAGAGATCGAGAGAGAGAGAGCGAGAACGAGAGAGCGAGATCGAGAGAGAGAGAGCGACATCGAGAAAAGAGAAGGACAATCGAAGAGAGAGAGAGACATCGAGAGAGAGAGAGCGACATCGAGAGAGAGAGAGCGACATGGGAGAGAGAGAGACGACATCGAGAGAGAGAGAGCGACATCGAGAGAGAGAGAGCGACATCGAGAGAGAGAGAGCGACATCGAGAGAGAGAGAGCGACATCGGGGAGAGAGAGCGACATCGAGAGAGAGAGAGCGACATCGAGAGAGAGACATCGAGAGAGACAGCGACATCGAAGAGAGAGCGAGATCTCGAGAGAGAGAGAGAGATTAGAGAGATCGAGAGAGAGAGAGATCGAGAAGAGAGAGAGATCGAGAGAGAGAACGAGAGAGAGAGAGAACGAGAGAGAGAGAGATCGAGAGATCGAGAGAGAGAGATCGAGAGAGTCGAGAGACCGAGTGATCGAGAGAGATCGAGAGAGATCGAGAGAGAGATAGATCGAGAGAGAGAGAGATCGAGAGAGAGAGAGAGATGGGAGAGAGAGAGAGAGATCGAGAGAGAGATCGAGAGAGAGAGAGAGATCGAGAGAACGAGAGACCGAGAGAGATCGAGAGAGAGAGAGATCGAGAGAGAGAGAGATCGAGAGAGAGAGAAATAGAGAGAGAGAGACATCGAGAGAGAGAGAGAGAGAGAGAGAGAGATCGAGAGAGAGAGAGATCGAGAGAGAGAGAGATCGAGAGAGTGAAAGATTTTTTTTTCTTCTTTCCTCCCTCCCCTCCCTCCTCTTGAAAGCGGATCTGTAAAACGCAAGTCAAAAAGCATACAATATGGATCCAAATAAAGTATCAACTGTTGCGTTTTTCGGGTCCGCTTTCCGGATGCGCATTCACTCGTCAAAAACGGGTCCGTAAAAAGGATCCAAAACGTTGTGTGAACAAGCTCTAAGGGTATGTTCACACTGCTTATTTTGCCATGTACTGCGCTTTATACGCGGCGAAATGCGCGCCACAATTACGGTAATTCATAGCTCTCATAGAGAGCTATGGATTACGTGTTGTCTCCCCGCACGTACAATACGAGAATTGACATGTCAATTGTTAGCGGCGCTTACGTGACGCGAACAATGCATGTGAATGGGACCGGCCAGGTGCCAGCCCCCCGTGCTTTGGAATTACGTGCTGATATATAACAGATAGCGAATATAATAAAATATAACCTTTAATTAAATGATAATAAAAAATGTTAGCGCTTTATCAACACATCTACAAATACACATGCACAAAAACTAACCCTAATAAACCATACAAGAATACTAGATATCGCTATCCTAATAGCAACGGGAAAAATCGCCCCAATAAGGGCGTTCCCACCAGCGCGTTTCCAAAACACCCGACATACTGTGGGGCGTGCTATACGCGCCCCAATACGTCGTGTTAACATACCTTAAGGCTGTGTCTCCACTGTAGAGAAAAACGTCGTTTTTTCAGCGTTTTTCGTTTTCTTTACAATGCTGTGCATGTCTGCAAACAATGCAAAATGCTCCAAAAAACGGACGTTTTATGAATGTTTTTAGTATTTGGTTTTCTGGTGGTTTTTTTGTCCACTGCAGTGTAGACATAAACGATGGATCCAGCGGTAAGTGCAAACAAAGCCAAGATTTATTCGGTCACAGTGCAGGGGGTACAGACAGGGTACAGACAACCGACGCGTTTCGGGCCCAAACGCCCTTGTTCACGGTACCATGAACAAGGCCGTTTGTCTGCGCCCAAAACGCGTCACTTGTCTGTACCCTCTGCACTATGACCGAATAAATCTTGGCCTTGTTTGCCATTACCGTTGGATTCATCGTTTCTGCCGTCAGGCCTTGGCTGGAGGCCGGGATACCGTGCGGAGTTTAGCGACAGGCGGAGCTGGAGTTCTCATTGATTTCAAGTGTGGTATACAATGTTTGTTCTGGGCAGTGTAGCCTTAGGGTATGTTCACACATCTGATTTTGACGCTCTTTTAAAGCGGTTTTCGGAGCATTTCTGCTCCCAAAACAGCATCCAAAACGCCCCCAGTTCATGTTCATTGATTCCCATGTTAAACAGCGTTTGTAGTTCACACACGACAAGGTTTTTATGCGCGTTTTAGGTGCTTATTTGGAAGCGTTTATTAGGCGTGTTTCTCTGCGTGTTTTTGGAGTGTTTTTCGGCACGTTTTGACCTGGCTATTAATTTGTATGGGTGAAAACAGTGTTGAAAACCTCGTCCAAAACCGTGTCGAGAAACGCGTCTAAAACCTCCTTCTAAAGAAGTGTGTTTCAGGCGAGGTTTTGATGCTGGTTTGTGAGCGGAAACACGTCAAAATCAGCCGTGTGAACATACCATTAGTGTGCTTTCACACCCAGATGCATTTTTTGTGCAGAAAGGCACCCAAAAAACGCAGTGTGAAAGCACCCTTAGGAGAGGTTCACACGGCTTAAATGCAGGGCGTAATTATGCCGTGTGGCCGAGGGCGGGAGCGGGGGCGGGGGGTCGGCACCTCGCCGGCTCATAGACTTTCATTACCAGTGGCGCGAATACGCCACTAGTAATTCACGTCACTTATCTCCCCCCGCGGCAGATTCGCCGAGCGGGGAGAGGAGACGTAATCCATAGTTCTCTATGAGAACTGTGGATTACCGTAATGACTTGGACGTATTCCAGCCGTAATTTGCGCACTGCGGTGCGTTATTAATGACTGAAATACGGCCCATTTTAAGCCGTGTGAACATGGCCTTAGGGTGCGTTTACACAGTAAAGACCAAATACCAGTCGGAAATGCCGACTGGTATTTGGTCTTTTTTTAGCACGCGGGGGGGCAGCTTTTGTCTGCGGTTTGCGGATTCAAGTCCTCCCCCTTCGCACCCACATGTTCATGCTTTGCCCGAAAACTGGCCGGAAGAATGAACATGTTCTACGTTTTACGGACCGCCGACCGTCTAAAGAACGCCACGAAAACCATGCGGGGGGACCGCTGCACCGGTTTTTTTCCATAGAAGTCTATGGGGGAGCAATACAAGTCGATTTTCAGACGGTTTGTAAGCCCCAAAAAACCCTCCCCGGGCAGGTAACGGTTTTGGGCCTGGGAAAAGGGGAAAAAATTAAAAATTAGTTCAAGCATTAAAAATGGGGGGGGAGGGGGGGGGTGGGGGGGGGGGGGGGGGTTTTTTGGGTGGGGGGGGGGGGGGGAGAGTGTACAGGGTGAGCCGAGGGAGGGGGCAGGTGTGTGCATCCTGAGGCGATGTTTTATATTACAAGGAAAGAAAGGTCTCTCTGTAAGGGAAATAGAGAATTATCCAAATATCATGGGGTGGGGAGAGAACGGGGGAAAAAGAAAGGGCCAGACTGAGGAACCAGGAGGAAACCAGACCGGGAGACGGTCAGGAGGGAAGATTACAGGTTATATTCTGTATGAATATAGATAATTTAGGGAGTGACAAATAAGGGATTATAAAACGTGGCCCTATGCAGCAAACTGGGGGGCCCATAAAGGGAGAAGGGTGGAAAAAGACCCAAGTCCATCGAGCCCAAATCTGTTAAGGGGCACAGCTCCCTCTTTGTATCCCTCCTTCTGGGGGATTGCCAAGCTCCTGACGGGTCTGTGTTAGTGAACCCTTTTGTGTTTTCCCTGTAAAAATAACAACCCCTGCACCTCTTCCCTATAACTCTGTTTTTTCCTCGGTTTTCCTCCTACAACCCCTGCAGCCCTTTCCTAAAACTCTGTGTTGTTTTTCCTCTTTTTTTCCCTTGCACCTCTTCTCCTATAACCTGTGCTTTTCCCTTTATTCCCCTAAACCCGCACCTCTTCTCCTATAACTCTGTGCTGTTCCTCGTTTTTCCTCCTGCAGCCTCTTCTCCTATAACCGTGCTTTTCCCTCTTTTATTCCTCCTCCTGCAGCCTCTTTCCTATAACTCTTGGCTGTTCCCTGTTATTCCCCTGCACCTCTTTCCCCTTAACCTGTGTTTTCCCTCTGTTTTTCCCTCCCCCTGCGCCTCTTCCCCTATAACTCTGTGCTGCCCTCTGTTATTCCTCCAGCGCCTCTTCTCCTATAATTGTGCTGTTCCTCTTTATTCCTCCTACAATCCTGCGCCTCTTCCCTAAATCGTGCTTTTCCTCTGTTACTCCTCCTGGGCCCTTTTCCTTAACTCTGTCCCTGTTCCCCTTTGTTTTTCCTCCTCAATCCTGCAGCCTTTTCTCCTATAACTCGGGTGTGTTCTCTTTTTATTCCTCCTACAATCCTGCACCCTCCTCCTAATCTGTCTGTTCCCTGTTATTCCCCCGCAGCCTCTTCCCTATAACTCTTGCTGTTCCCTGTTATTCCTCCTGCAGCCTCTTCTCCTATAACTCTGTGCTGTTCCCTCTGTTATTCCTCCTACAATCCGCAGCCTCTTCTCTATAACTCTGTGCTGTTCCTCTTTTATTCCCCTGCAGCCTCTTCTCTATAACTCTGTGCTTTTCCCCTCTTTTATTCCTCCTGCAGCCTCTTCTCCATAACTCTGTGCGCCCTCTGTTACCCCCTCCTCCCACCCTCTTTTTTTTAAATCTTGCTGTTCCTTGTTATTCCCTCCCGCAGCCTCTTCCCAATAACTCTTGCGGTTCCTCTGTTATTCCTCCTGCAGCCTCTTCTCCCATAACTCTGTCTTTTTTCCTCTGTTATTCCTCCTACAACCCTGCCCCCTCTTCCCCTATAATCTGTGCTTTTTCTCTGTTATTCCCCTCGCCTCTTCCCCTAAAATTTGTGCGGTTCCTCTTTTTTCCTCCTGCACCTTTTCTCCAAAAACTCTGTGCTGTTCCTCTGTTTATTCCTCCTGCACCCCCCCCTCTTCTCCATAACTCTGTGCTGTTCCCTTTATTCCCTCCTACAATCCTGCAGCCTCTTCTCCATAATCTGTGCTGTTCCCTTGTTTTCCCTTTCCGCAGCCTTTTCTCCTTTAAAACTCTGTGCTGTTCCTCTGTTATTTTCCTCCTACAATCCTGCAGCCTCTTCTCCTAAACTTGTGCTGTTCCTCGTATTCCCCTGCAGCCTCTTCCTCCTAAATCTGTGCTGTTCCTCTTTATTCCTCCTGAGCCTCTTCTCCTATAACTCGGGCTTTCCCTTTTGTTTTTCTCCTACAACCCTAACCCTCTTCTCCTATAACTCTGGTTTTTCCCCCCTCTGTTTTTCCCTCCTGCCCCTCTCTCCTAAACTCTGGCGTTCCTCTTTTATTCCCCCCCCTCAGCCTCCTCTCCTAAAACCTGTGCTTTTTTTTTTCCCCTTGTTATTCCTTCTGCAGCCTTTTTCTCCTATAACTCTGTGCTGTTCCTCGTTATTCTTCTCAGCCTCTTCTCCTATAACTCTGTGCTTTCCTCTGTTACCTTTTACAATCCTAAAACCTTTTTTTCTCCTAAAACTCTGTGCTGTTCCTCTTTTTTCCCTTCTGCAGCCTCTTCCCTTAAACTCTGGCTGTTCCTCTTTTTATTCCTCTTAAAAACCGCAGCCTCTTCTCCTAACCTGTGCTTTTCCCTTGTTATTCCTCAAAAAATCCTCAGCCTCTTCTCCTATAACTCTGGTGTTCCTCTGTTTTTCCCTTCGCAGCCTCTTCTCCTATAACTCTTCTGTTCCTCTTTATTCCCCCACAATCCTGCAGCCTCTTCTCCTATAACTCTGTGCTTTTCCCTGTTTTCCCCCCGCAGCCTCTTCTCCCTAAAACTTGTCTGTTCCCTATTATTCCCCCTTTGCAGCCTCTTCTCCTATAACTCTGTGCTTTTCCTCGTTATTCCTCGCAGCCTCTTCTCCTATAACTCTGTCCTGTTCCTTGTTTTTCCCTCCGGAGCCTTTTCTCCTAAACTCTGTGCTTTCCTTTTTTCCCCCTGCCCCCTTTCTTTTTCCTAAACTCTGTCGTTCCTCTTTTATTCCCCTGCAGCCTCTTCCCTATAACTCTGTGCTTTTCCTCTGTTTTTCCCTCCTGCACCCCTCTTCTCCTAAACTCGTGCTTTTTCCCCTTTTTATTCCTCTTACAATCCTGCAGGCCCCCTTCTCCTAAAACTCGCGCTTTTCCTCTGTTTTTCCCCCCCCTGCAGCCTCTCTCCTAAAACTCTTCTTTTCCCTCTGTTATTCCCCTGCCCTCTTCTCCTATAACTCGTGCGTTCCTCTTTTTTCCCCTGGACCCCTTTTTCCCTATAACTCTGTTCTGTTCTCTGTTATTCCCCCCTGCAGCCTCTTCTCCTATAACTCTTTTTTTTTTTTCCCTGTTATTCCTCCTGCACCTTTCCCTCCTATAACTCTGTGCTTTTCTCTGTTATTCCTCCTGAAAAGCTCTTCTCCTATAACTCGTGCTTTTCCTCTTTATTCCTCCTAAACCCCTTCTCCTATAACCTGTCTGTTCCTCTGTTTTCCTCTCCCCCCCAAAATTTCCTGCAGCCTCTTTCCTTAACTCTGTCCCTGTTCCTCTGTTATTCCTTCTGCAGCCTCTTCCCCCAAAAACCTGTGTGTTCCTCTGTTATTCCTCCTACAATCCGCACCCTCTTCCCAAAAAACTCTGTGCTTTTTCCTCTTTTTATTCCTCTTACAACCCGCGCCTTTTTCCCCCTATAACTCTGTGTTTCCTCTGTTTTCCTCCGCACTCTTCTCCTATAACTCTTTTGCTTTTTCCCCTTTATTCTCCTACAATCCTGCAGCCTCTTCCCTATAACTCTGTGCTTTCCTCTTTTATTCCCCCGCAGCCTCTTCCCTATAACTCTGTGCGTTCCTCTTTATTCCCTGCACCTTTTCTCCTGTAACTCTGTGCTTTCCTCTGTTATTCCTCTTAAAATCCTGCAGCCTTTTCCCTTTTAAAACTCGTGCTGTTCCTCTGTTATTCCTCCTGCAGCCTCTTCTCTTATAACTCTGGCTGTTCCTCTGTTTTTCCCCCTGCAGCCTCTTTCCTTAACCTGTCTGTTCTCTGTTTACCCCCTACAACCTCCCCAGCCTTTCCCCAATAACTCGCGCTGTTCCTCGTTATTCCTCCCTACAATCCGCAGCCTCTTCCCCTAAAACCTGTGCTGTTCCTCTGTTATTTTTTCCTCAGCCTCTTCTCCTATAACTCTGTGCGTTCCTCTTTTTTCCCCTTCAGCCTTTTCCCTATAACTCTGTGCTGTTCCTCTTTATTCCCCCTGCAGCCTTTCTCCTTAACCTTGCTGTTCCCCCCATTTTCCCTCCTGAGCCTTTTCCTAAACTCTGTGCTGTTCCTCTGTTATTCCTCCTGCACCTTTTCCCTCCTATAACTCTGTGTTTTTCCTCTGTTATTCCCCTCCTGGAGCCTCTTCCCCTAAACTCTGGCTGTTCCTCTGTTTTTCCTCCGCAGCCTCTTCCCTATAACTCGTGCTGTTCCTCTGTATTCCCCTGCATCCTCTTCCCCTTTAAAACTCGTGCTTTTCCCTGTTATCCCTCCTGTAGCCTCTTCTCCTAAACTCTGTGGTGTTCCCTGTTTTTCCCCGGGAAAAGCCTCTTTCCCCTAAAACTCGTTTGTTCCTCTGTTACCCTCCTGCACCCTCTTCCCCTAAAACCGGGCTTTTCCTCTGTTATTCCTCCTGCAGCCTCTTCCCCTATAACTCTGTGCTGTTCCTCGTTATTCCCTAACCTTTCTCCTATAACTCTGTGCTTTTCCCTCTGTTATTCCTCCTACAATCTGCAGCCTCTTCTCCTATAACTCTGTGCTGTTCTTCTGTTATTCCTCCTACAATCCTGCGGCCTCCTAGAAATATATATTAAATATTTCACATTTTTCAGGGTGAAGCTACACGGTAGCGTTGCAGTTTGTATATAAAGTATGTCACATTCCATGTTTCTTAGGGTATGTTCACATGACGTCTTGCCTCCGTATGAACATACAGTTTTCAGATGCGTCTCTGGGTACATCAGAACGGACCCAGAGACGCATCTAACAATTAGCAGTGAGTTTATCACTGCCGGCAATGACAGACACTCAGCGGCGTTCACATGAGGGATCTCCGCTGTGTGTTTGCATCGCGCCTGTTGCCTGTTTTCTTTCGGATGCGATCCAAGAATTGCATGTCATTTCTTTGATCGCATCCACAAGACGGACCCGACAGGCGCGATGCAAACACGCAGCGGAGATCCCTCATGTGAACGCCGCTGCCTGTCTGTCATTGCAGGCATTGTTAATCTCACTGCTAACTGTTAGATCTGTCTCTGGGTCCGTTCTGATGTACCCAGAGACGCATCTGAAAAACGGATGTACATACGTAGGCAAGACGCGGTGTGAACATACCCTTAGGCTATGTTCACACGGCTTAACTGCGGGACGTAATTACGCCCCGCAATTACGCCGTGTGGCCGGGGGCGGGAGCGGGGGAGTGAGCGGGGGGCCGGCACTGCGCCGGCCCATTGACTTGAATAACCAGCGGCGCGGATACGCCGCGAGTAAGTCACCTGTCACTTATCTCCCCGCCCGGCGTATTCGCCGAGCAGGGAGAGGAGACGTAATCCATAGTTCTCTATGAGAACTTTGGATTACCGTAATGAATGGGCCGTTTTCAGCCCGTAATTAGCGCACTTCGGCACGTAATTACGGACGGAAATACGGACCATTTTAAGCCGTGTGAACATGGCCTTAGGGTGGTTTCACATGGAGTGTTTTTTGTGCAGAAATGTACAGCATTAATTGTTGTATCTTTCTGCACAAAAAACACATCCAAAAACGCACAGTGTGAAGGCACCCCTAAGGGTATGTTCACATAGGGTGTTGAATCCGTTTTTGGATCATCTAAAGGCGCTGTGTCAATCTCAACCAAAACTGATCCAACATGCAGCTGCGTGTTTGGATGCGTTTTGGCTGCAGCAGGATCGCACCCTATAGTTTATTATAGGGCTCCTGCTGCATCTTTTGGATCAAGAATTGACATGACAATTCTTATAACGGATCCGAAAGACGCAATGAGTCACGCAATCACTCGTCTGAACGCCCATGCGTGTTTTACATTGAAAGCAATGTAATCACACTGCACATTGTTAGATGCGTGTTTTACATTGAAAGCAATGTAATCACACTGCACATTGTTAGATGCGTGTTTGGATCCACTTAGGGTCCGAAACATGGATCCAAATACGCATCTAAAAACGGATCCAAAATCGGATCCAACGCGCCGTGTGAACATAGCCTAAGGCGGCAGTAAAGCAGTGCGTTCTGTGGATCCTCATTGTGAAAGCAATATATTTAAATAATCATAAACACACATACATCAAATGACCATAAATGGAAACATAGAAGTAATCACTGTTCAGATCTGAGATTTCGTTCAGAAAAAGTTGGAACTGGACCTGTTTTTCAACGAACACTAATGGTACCTAATGGACCCCATTGACTACAATAGGGTCTAATAGGTTTCCATCACGGTGTCCATCATTTTAACGAAAAAAATAGCGCTATTTCTTCTATTACATTTGACAAAATATTCAGAACCTGCAAATCTTTGAATTGGGCCTGAAAGAAAAAAAAGACAGATCTGCAACGCTTTGAGCTCTGGCGTGGATTTTTAAATCCAGAGGATGTCAATTTCCGTTGCAGATTTTCTTTGAATTATTTAACCCTATTGAATGGAGTCTAAATTGGACTCCATTCAGGTTTGTACCTGCAGATTTGCAAATCCATCCTTTGTGCATTCATTCCAAAATGGCCACTCACTTGGTAACTCAGCAAACACACTAAGGTTAGGTTCACACTGCATTATTTATTACGTTGCAGGTATCCACAGGTGTATCGGAGCGAAAAAAAAACATTCCCCAATAGATACTGGACATAGCCACGATGCGCCCATAGACATTAATAGAAAATATGTAGTTCTATTTGGACATCTGCTCTATTTGCTGGCGATATATACTGCTCCGATGGGACACAAAAGTGCAGAAGACCATAATTTTGTGTTAAAGGGAAAGAAACATGTACCACCAGCAAATAGAGCAAATGTAGTCCAAATAGGACTATGTTTGCTCTATTAATATCTATGGGCCCGCTGCAGCTACATTACATTATCCATCGGGGTACCTTTTTTTCCCAATATCCCGACGGATACCGGAGATGTAACAAATAACATGGTATGAACCTATCCCCCTATGCCCAAGACCCCTGTAAAATAAGCAAAACCTGCCCAGATGGGACTATATACAGACCCATTCACTTTCCCCCATTAAAGAACACTACAACCAGCCTCTTCCCAAACTAAAATGACTAAAAACAGAGAATAAAACTGTAGATTTTGATTATGTACATAGCACATGTGGCTAAAAAAGACTTTAGCTTTAGTGTCCAATGCATACAATTATGGATAATAATAGGTTCAGAGTCTCCCGATTCTCCATACATAGTGAGCCCGTTTGGAACTTGTGGTTGGCTTTGGATGAGGCAAAGTGAATAATTGCCCAATCTATTCGTCCATTAGGTCGGTAAATTTACTGACCGGATGCGCTGATTTGCTCATACAGTTAGGTTCACACTTGTGTCGGAGATTTAGTAATCTCTGTCACAAGTTCTGTCGGGAATGATGGAGAAAATAGCGCTATTTGTTCTGGTAAAATGGCGGACACCGTGGTGGAATCCAGACGGATCCCATTGTGGTCATTTGGGTGTCGCTGGTGTCCTATGTAAAATGGTGACGGTTCCACCTCTGAATGTGTGAACCAAGCCTTAGCCGAGACTTGAATATGATGTTTTGCATAGATGAAGGACTCCATTCACATGAGTGAGCACTGGTCAGAGTACTCTGGGGACAACCGAACTTTTTTTTATTAAAATGAAAATAGAAAACTTAAATAACTATATAAAAAAAAATCATTCCATATTATATACATAAACCTTTGGCCGGCCACAATCACACCACTAATAACATTGATCCAATACAACTATATACATTATATACTATATCTTACTATTAACATATACATACAGTATATACAAGACTGGTCCACTGCCCTAACACTAAATTATATCTACAGAAACAAACAATTTACTTAATAAAAACAGCTATCCCCCCACCTCCTAACAATAACAGATCCACCACCAAACCATGTCAACATATAGTTTTCTTCTCCCCTCACACTCCCAACAATACCAAAATCCACAATACTAAACTCACCACCCACCAAAAGCTCTCAAACCGATAAATTACACAAGTCTCGAGTCCCACAAGTCCTAAAACCCACATGTCCAAGAAACAAAAATAGTCCCCCATTCATCCTCCTTCCTCACCTAACTACATCCCAAGCCACTTGAGTCCATGTGATAAATTATACACCTATCGACAATTTTCCCAAAGCAACAAAGCCCACCAAACCATACCAACAAAAACCTACAGACCATACCAACAAAAGCCACCAAACCAACAAAAAACAACAAACCATGCCAACGAAACAAAATAAACCATGCAAACAAAACCTACCAAGCCATGCCAACAAAATCCACCAACCCATGCCAATAAAACCCACCAAACCATGCCAACAAAACCAACCAAACCATGCCAACAAAACCTACCAAACCATGCCAACAAAACCTACCAAACCATGCCAACAAAATCAACCAAACCATGCCAACAAAACCCACCAAACCATGCCAACAAAACCCACCAAACCATGCCAACAAAACCCACCAAACCATGCCAACAAAACCCACCAAACCATGCCAACAAAACCCACCAAACCATGCCAACAAAACCCACCAAACCAGGCCAACAAAAACTACCAAACCATGCCAACAAAAACTACCAAACCATGCCAACAATAACTACCAAACTATGCCAATCTTACCATGCCAACAAAACCCACCAAACCATGCCAACAAAACCTACCAAACCATGCCAACAAAACCAACCAAACCATGCCAACAAAACCAACCAAACCATGCCAACAAACCAAACCATGCCAACGAAACAAAATAAACCATGCAAACAAAACCTACCAAGCCATGCCAACAAAATCCACCAACCCATGCCAATAAAACCCACCAAACCATGCCAACAAAACCTACCAAACCATGCCAACAAAACCTACCAAACCATGCCAACAAACCAAACCATGACAACAAAACCTACCAAACCATGCCAACAAAATCAACCAAACCATGCCAACAAAATCAACCAAACCATGCCAACAAAACCAACCAAACCATGCCAACAAAACCCAAACTATGCCAACAAAACCCACCAAACCATGCCAACAAAACCCACCAAACCAGGCCAACAAAAACTACCAAACCATGCCAACAAAAACTACCAAACCATGCCAACAAAAACTACCAAACTATGCCAATCTTACCATGCCAACAAAACCCACCAAACTAAACCATGCCAACAAAACCCAAACTATGCCAACAAAACCCAACAAACTATGCCAACAAAACCAACCAAACCATGCCAAAAAAAAACACCAAACTATGCCAACGAAACAAAATAAACCATGCAAACAAAACCTACCAAGCCATGCCAACAAAATCCACCAACCCATGCCAATAAAACCCACCAAACCATGCCAACAAAACCAACCAAACCATGCCAACAAAACCTACCAAACCATGCCAACAAACCAAACCATGCCAACAAAACCTACCAAACCATGCCAACAAAATCAACCAAACCATGCCAACAAAATCAACCAAACCATGCCAACAAAACCCACCAAACCATGCCAACAAAACCCACCAAACCATGCCAACAAAACCCACCAAACCATGCCAACAAAACCCACCAAACCAGGCCAACAAAAACTACCAAACCATGCCAACAAAAACTACCAAACCATGCCAACAAAAACTACCAAACTATGCCAATCTTACCATGCCAACAAAACCCACCAAACTAAACCATGCCAACAAAACCCAAACCATGCCAACAAAACCCAACAAACTATGCCAACAAAACCAACCAAACCATGGCAAAAAAAACCACCAAACTATGCCAACAAAACCCACCAAACTATGCCAACAAAACCCACCAAAGCATGTTAACAAAACCTACCTAACCATACCAAAAAACTGAGCAAATCAAACCCACCAAGCTATGCCAACAAAACCGAGTAAACCAAACCCACCAAACCAACAAAACCCACCAAACTAGGCCAACAAAACCGAGCAAACCAAACCCACCAAACCAACAAAACCCACCAAACCATGCCAACAAAACCCACCAAACCATACCAACAAATCCTACCAAACCATGGCAAAACACCCACCAAACCAAACTATGTCAATGAAAACCCTGAGGCCCTCAAAACAAAAAGCCACAGCAATAGAATTAGCCCGTCATCAGGATATCAGGGGTATCCAGACTAGGGCACCCTAAAAGAGACTCCCACTCCACAGGACAGACTCCCTGGATGCACCCAGTCTACTCCAGAGAGCACCTTCACTTCTCCTAGAACCTAGCCTAAGCCTAAACTTGAACATGGTGCATTGTGCGGATGAAGGACTCCATTCACATGAGAGCACCCTAGGGACAACTATAGTAGACAATTGGGGTGTGAGTACTTCATTGAGTACAGTGGAAGCGTAGTGTAGTACATGCACAGCAAACAGTGCAGCGCACAATACACAGGAGTGAGGAGCACAATACGGAGGAGTGAAACCTCAGAAAGAAGCCTTTGTTTGGCTCTCAGACACCGGCCCCTGGATTCCTGCTGGAATTTGCTGCTGTGTAAATATTTTCACTCTGGACGCGTCTCTCTTCCAATCCCTAAATCTGCGCCAACTTCTAGCCTCAAATTAAAAACCAGACTCTGCAGAAAAGCATGCTGGGATATTGTATCCCGCACAAAGCTTTCTTATGCCTTGCTATTAACTCTCTGTGGCCTGGGTCGCTGCCAGAGGCTCGCGGTGCGCTTTTCTTTAACCCCTTGTCAGCGAGAGACCTGCAGATTTATTAGGCCATTAACCTTCACTTTAGTACCTACAAAATAGGGTTCCTTCCACGTCGCCAAAACCGCCGGCTGATTATCGTTCCTTTCATTTGCATCGACGCCGCAGGTTTCCAAAGCAAATAAATAAAATTAAAAAAATCTGCTGCTTTACAAAACTAAACAATAACATTGACTCTGAAAAATCTGGTGCTAATCCCTCCCGGGGTTGCGGTGTTGGCCTTATAAATTGTCACCCAGCTTTCCCAGACTTCTGATTAGCAATACGGGCTAGCTGGAGATCGATGCAGGAATACAGGAGCGAGGAATACTGGCTAGCTAGACGGTGATACAGGAGCAAGGAATACAGGCTAGCTAGTGATACAGGAGCAAGGAATACAGGCTAGCTCGTGATACAGGAGCAAGGACTACAGGCTAGCTAGTTATACAGGAGCAAGGAATACAGGCTAGCTAGTGATACAGGAGCAAGGAATACAGGCTAGCTAGTGATACAGGAGCAAGGGAAAACAGGTAGCTAGTGATACGGGGCAAGGAATACAGGCTAGTAGTGATACAGGAGCAAGGAATTCAGGCTAGCTAGTGATACAGGGGCCCAAAGGGAAAACAGGCTACTAGTGATACAGGAGCAAGGATACAGGTTAGCCCTAGACGGTTACAGGAATACAGGAAGGAGGAAATAAGCTAGCCCAGGCGGTGATACAGGAATACAGGAAACTAGGAATACAGGCTAGATAGCGGGGATTACAGGAACGGAAAGGGGGAAATTACATGGCTAGCTAGTGATACAGGAGCAAGGAATACAGGCTAGCTAGTGATACAGGAGCAAGGAATACAGGCTAGCTAGTGATACAGGAGCAAGGAATACAGGCTAGCTAGTGATACAGGAGCAAGGAATACAGGTTAGCTAGACGGTGATACAGGAATACAGAAGCGAGGAATACAGGCTAGCTAGGCGGTGATACAGGAATACAGGAGCTAGGAATACAGGCTAGCTAGGCGGTGATACAGGAATACAGGAGCTAGGAATACAGGCTAGCTAGACAGCGATACAGGAATACAGGAGCTAGGAATACAGGCTAGCTAGGCGGTGATACAGGAATACAGGAGCGGGAAATACGGCTAGTTTTGGGGGTGATACAGGAATACAGGAGCAATGAATACTGGCTAGCTAGGCGGTGATACAGGAATACAGGAGCTAGGAATACTGGCTAGCTAGGCAGTGATACAGGAATACAGGAGCGAGGAATATGGGCGGGGGGGGTGACAGGAATAGGATGGGAATACTGGTAGCTAGGGGTGATACAGGAATACGTGGGATATGGCTGCTAGGGGTGTACAGGAAATTTACAGGCAGGAATAGGTAGTAGGGGTGATCAGGAATACGGGAGGAGGTTTACGGTAGTAGGGGTGATGGGAATACGGGGTTAAAAGGAATATGGCTGGGGTTGGTAAAAAGGGGGAAATTACGGTGCAGGGGGGGGGGCAGGAATACAGGGGCGGGGAAATACTGGCTAGCTAGGTGGTGATGCAGGAATACAGAGGCGAGGAATACTGGCTAGCTAGGGGGTGATGCAGGAATACAGAGGCGAGGAATACTGGCTGAGTTACAATTTGAAATGGTTGGTTTTTTTGTCTGTACTTGGGTCATCACACGGCAGAGGAAAAAACATGGTCGGTTCAAATTTGATTTCGCCATATTTACACTTGGTTTTAGTTTTTGTTGCACTTTTTGTCCTGTTTTTTTTGCTGCGGTTTTCAAATTTCAGACTCCCCATTCAATTGAACAGTACTATAAAACAGCGATTTTGAAATCCGACTTCAGAAAATCCCAGCTGTGTAGATGCAGCTGGGATTTTCTTTTTGTGTTGGCTATGTTCACTCGGCTTTAAAATGGGACGTATTGCGCAGGATGTGCTGCGTTTTCGGCTGGGTTACGTCCAGTATTACGGTATCCACAGTTTATAGAGAACTATAAAATCCGTCTCCTACCCGCTCGGGATCCGCCGGGGGGAGTAAGTAAACTGGTCATTATAGCAGCATATAGCCCCGGGCTTTTATGATAGTCTAATGATGGTCTATGGGCCGGGCGAGGTGCTGGCCCCGCTCCGCCCGTCCACACGGCGTATTGCGAGGCTTAATTAGCCCGCAATTAAGCTTTGTGAACCAGCCTATGGGAGGGGTTTTCAGTGGATTTTATTGAGGTCTAGGGAGGGGGTTACAGTCGGATTTTCTTTTTGAGGTTATGGGGATGGTTTACAGTTGGATTTTCTATTACAGTCTATGGGGATGGTTTACAGTCGGATTTTCTAATGCGGTCTATGGGGATGGTTTACAGTCGGATTTTCTATTACAGTCTATGGGGATGGGTTACAGTTGGATTTTCTATTGAGCTCTATGGGCACTGGTTACAGTTGGATTTTCTATTGAGGTCTATGGGGATGGTTTACAGTTGGATTTTCTATTGAGGTCTATGGGCGTGGGTTACAGTCGGATTTTCTATTGAGGTCTATGACGATGGGTTACGTACGGATTTTATTTTAAGGTCTATAGGGCGCTGGTTACAGTCGGATTTTCTATTGAGGTCTATGGTGTTCGATTACAGTCGGATTTTCTATTGAGGTCTATGGTGTTCGATTACAGTCGGATTTTCTATTGAGGTCTATGGTGTTCGATTACAGTCGGATTTTCTATTGAGGTCTATGGTGTTCGATTACAGTCAGATTTTCCTTTGAGGTCTATGGGGATGGTTTAAAGTTGGATTTTCTATTGAGGTCTATGGGGATGGTTTAAAGTCGGATTTTCTATTGAGGTCTATGGGGATGGGTTACAGTCGGATTTTCTATTGAGGTCTATGGGGATGGGTTACAGTCGGATTTTCTATTGCGGTCTACAGGGATGGTTTACAGTCGGATTTTCTATTGCGGTCTATGGGGATAGTTTACAGTCGGATTTTCTATTGCGGTCTATGGGGATAGTTTACAGTCGGATTTTCTATTGACGTCTACAGGGATGGTTTACAGTCGGATTTTCTATTGCGGTCTATGGGGATGGTTTACAGTCGGATTTTCTATTGAGGTCTATGGGCGCGGGTTACAGTCAGATTTTCTAGTGAGGTCTATGGGCGCGGGTTACAGTCAGATTTTCTATTGAGGTCTATGGGGATGGGTTACAGTCAGATTTTCCTTTGAGGTCTTTGGGGATGGTTTACAGTCGGATTTTCCTTTGAGGTCTATGGGGATTGTTTAAAGTCAGATTTTCTATTGCGGTCTATGGGGATAGTTTACAGTCGGATTTTCTATTGAAGTCTATGGGGATAGTTTACAGTCAGATTTTCTATTACAGTCTATGGGGCGCTGGTTACAGTCAGATTTTCTATTGCAGTCTATGGGGATTGTTTAGTCGGAATTCCTATTGAGGTCTATGGGGATAGTTTACAGTAAGATTTTCTATTGCAGTCTATGGGGATTGTTTAGTCGGAATTCCTATTGAGGTCTATGGGGATAGTTTACAGTCGGATTTTCTATTGAATTCTATGGGGATGGTTTACAGTCGGATTTTCTATTGAATTCTATGGGCACAGGTTTACAGTTGGATTTTCTATTGAATTCTATGGGCACAGGTTTACAGTCGGATTTTGTATTGAGGTCTATGGGGATGGTTTACAGTCGGATTTTCTATTGAGGTCTATAGGGATGGTTTACAGTCAGATTTTCTATTGAATTCTATGGGCACAGGTTTACAGTCAGATTTTCTATTGAATTCTATGGGCACAGGTTTACAGTCGGATTTTTGTGGATTCTTAATACTGAATCCGCGTAAAAATCCAACAATAAATCACTTCCGTGTAGACGAAGCCTTATACCCCCTAAATTGTACAGTGCTATGGAATATGTTAGCACTATATAAATTAAGATCATTACTATTAAGATACCTTTTTGTTCTGCGTACATACAAGCGATTCACACATCAAAATGCATGCAAAAAAGCGTAGTGTGAACCCGGCCTTAAGCGCCACCTGGTAAACCCAGGGTTAAATGAACTTAAGGCATAAAGCCATATAAAAACTTTATCGCTTTCATTAACTAGACCAACCTCAGCATCTGGGAGCCATTTCGGAGCTGACATTACAATCTGCCAGAACTATGATTAGAGGGAAAGGGAGGGCGGTGGGTGAGGTAAGCAAACTTATTTCTGGGATAATTACGGGGTCAGCTGGGTCCCGGTGGGACGTAGATGAAGGACGAGGTTAAGAGATGGGGGGGAGAAACGTGCATTGCCAGAGGTGGGCACTGGCCTCAGACTTCCCCTGTAATCACCACCCTGTGGTCTATATACATATACTTAGGGCTGTGCACGGCGCACAATGGGCACGATCCTGTCATGGCTGACGAGGTGGTGGCGGCGTCCGCCCCGGCTAGATGAGGAGTCAGGGTGCCTCCGGCCTGGCACTGACCTGTTTATTTTATGGTTGCTATAGAGATCGGCCACAGGCTAAGCTCCTGCTAAATAAACTCTCGTCCTGGAGACCAGGGGAGGACGGGAGTGGTGGTGCCGAGAGGGAAGAGGGGGCCAGAGAGGAAAAATCTATTCTATAAACAGAGAAAATTCATTTTCGGCTCACTACAGGCGAGGAACAGCCGTTACCTCACACACCATGAGCCGCAACACATGGAGAGCGATCCGAGAGCCTGAAGGAAAAACAGCACAACACATTTTGCACATAAGGCTTTGTTCACACTGCGTGTTTGACACTTCCTGAACGTATACGTTTAAATAGTAAAAAACTAATTTTAATGTGTACATTGCCATTTGCATAGAGCGCTGTTCGTTTTAATTGATTCCTATGTAAAATAGATTTGTATCTCGCACACTACAAGGTTCTCACGCGCGTTGCGTTTCACGCGCTTCTTTGGAAGCTGTTTTGAGCGCTGAAAAAGAAAAGAAGCGTCATGTCAATACATGAAGTGTTGTCAGCGCTGAATACCATATAGGAATCAATGGAGGGCTTCAAAACCTCAGCGCGTTTTTCGACGTGGTTTTTGCCCGGTATGGGTTTTACATTGAAAGCAATGTAAATCACACAGGAACATTGTTAGATGCGTGTTTGGGTCCGAAATACAGATACAAACACGCATCTAAAAATAAAAAAACGCCCAAAAATGCAGCAAAACTGCACCGAGACACGCGGTTAGAACCTCTTCTGAAGAAGCGCGTTTCAGGCGAGGTTTTAATGCTGCTTGGGCGCTGAAAGATCAGCGTCCAAATAAGCCGTGTGAACATAAGAGTTGTCCAGCTCTGAAATGGCTCTAGGACCTAAACTGGAATCCAAAAATTGCAGAACACTACATAGGATAATAGTGGTAGATAACAGAGAGCAACAGCTTCTCTGCTCTCCTGGGCTGGTTGTGTAGCTGGCACAAATATTGCATTAGCTTCACAAAATAGGTCCACACTGGTTGGCGCTTAAACACAAATGTTAACATGCTAGCTTAGAGTTGCCCAGTATGAAACTGGGATAGGTAGAGCAGAAATCAGAGGACTGCCTATGTTAACTACGTGGTAAAACTGCAATTTTCACAGGTCTGGGCAGCATGGTGGGTCCACGGTTAGCGTAGTGCCGCACAGTGGCTCAGTGGTTAGCATAGTGCAGCATAGTTCAGTATTTACCACCGTATAACAGAGGCTCAGTGGTTAGAACAGTACAACACAGTGGTTCAGTAGTTAACACAGTAGAACACAGAGGCTCAGTGGTTAGAACAATACAGCACAATGGCTCAGTAGTTAACACAGTATATATAACACAGAGGCTCAGTGGTTAGCACAATGCAGCACGGTGGCTCAGTGGTTAGAACTATTGCCCTGCAGTGCTGGGGTTCTGGGTTCAAATCCCATCAAAGACAATTTCTGCAAGGGATTTGTATGTTCTTCCTGTTTTCTTGTGGGTTTCCTCCACACTCCAAAACATACCAGGGTTATTTGGAATTCAGACTGTGAGCCCCAATGGGGTCAGAGACTAATGTGAATGGTGACAATCTCTATACGGTGCTGTGGAATATAACAGCACTATATATAACATAACAGATAAACATAGTACACTATCCGATAACTGTCTAATTTACTATCATTGCCTATGTTATAAACCCGTATATTATATCAGGGAATCTGAATTGGTATAGGGGAGTCCTTCACTTAGGATCCTTATCTCATGAGCTGAGATGTAGTGGTTATAACGAGCGTCTCTCTCTCTGGAGGACCTCTCCTGTCCTGCATTATGCAGACACCCTGTTGATTTGAATGGACACTGTGTAATGCTTCATTTCCCCTGTGGTGGCGCTGTAGAGAAATTGAACACTTATTACCAGGTTTGATCACTGCTGAACACTGGGGTTCCACTGGATTAGCTTATCGTCAAGAGAGCATTCTAACAAAAAAAGGGTCTATCAAAAGCAGAGATCCCCTTTAGGACTGGGTTCACACTATGTTATTTACTACATTAGAGGTATCCACCGTGGTACTGTGAAAAAAGGTACCCAGGCGGATAGCCACAGTGGCCCCATAGAGATTAATTGAGCAGACATAGTCCTAAGTGAGCTACGTTTACTCTATTTCCTAGCAGCAGGCCTGGGACAAGGTATTCTGGTGCCCTAGGCCAGTGGTCTGCAAAGTGCGGCTCTCCGGTTGTTGGGAAACAACAACTCCCATCACACAGTATAACACAGAGGCTCAGTGGTTAGCACAGTGCAGCATGGCGGCTCAGTGGTTAAAAGAGTACAACAGTACAACCTATACAACTTATATAATCTATATCAACGGGCATGATGGGAGTTGTAGTTTCCCAACAGCTGGAGAGCCGCACTCTAGTCAAATAAGGCATATAGCACCACCACCCCTCCAAGGGAAAATTCAGCCCACTCCATACCTCATTGCACCACCTTCCTACCTGTGATGAAGTGGCACCCTACCTTCGTCTACCCGCCGTCCTGGCAGCCTACCCTCTCCCTGCAGTAGTCTACCACTAAATTGCTAGCACAGGCCTTGCAGGGTTTGTCCTACCACTAGAGCAATGTATTTCTGCAATAGTCGTGTGCAGAGGTCTAGACACGGTCCTCAGCCACAGCTGCCCTCCGTCTCCTACACTCCTGTATTGCTATGGGTCACATTTCAGGATTTGTTTGTTCCTTGCGAGAAAGCAGTTTGTTCTTTCAGGGACTATTTTGCAGTTTTGAAGGTCAGGGTCATAGCTCTGTGTGTAGGTGTTTTATGTTTGTCTCTCGTTTGTTCACACTTTTTTGGAAGCAAGCAATTTCTTGGCATGTTACTGTAGTTTAAAGGGGTTGTCTCACTACAAGGGTTGATGCTTTTTACATTGAATATCTTTACATTGAATATTGCAGCATGTACTGTATGCGGCACAATACATCGTGTGAACATACCCTTATGGTGTAAGGGGGGGGTATATGTGACTCCACAAACCCTTACTAGGGGAGTCAAACTTAGACTATTAAAGGGGTTGTCTCACTACAAGAATTGCTTTTTATGTTAAATATCTTGCAAAAACAAGTCACTTTGGAATATATGTCCATTAACAGTGTCCTACCTATTCCTAGAAATCCCCTCTTGTATGAGCTGCATCAGTTCCTCAGGTCGCTATAGCTACAGACCTGTTCGATCTCTCCTGATAGGTTGCCAGTGCTGGTCGCTATAGCTACAGACCTGGTGTCCTCAGTAGCTCCTTACTGCAGATCAGTAGTTGCCAGTAAACCCAGTAAACACGCCCCTGAATTCAAAAATGAAACCGACAAAACAGGACTGAAGTAAGATGAATTGATGTAGTGAGACAACCCCTTTAGCCAAGAGGAGGTCAGATCTGGGGTTGGCGAAACTTTTGCGCAATTCAATAAACATACATGCCTTAGTTCAAGAGTGAGCTTTAAAGGGGTTGTCTCACTACAAGGATTGCTTTTTATGTTAAAGAACTTGCAAAAACAAGTCACTTTGCAATATGTGTCTATTAACAGTGTCCTACCTATTCTGAGATATTCCCTCTTGTATGGGCTGTATCAGCTCCTCAGGTCGCTATAGCTACAGACCTGTTCAATCTCCCATGATAGGCTGCTAGCACTGATTTCTATAGCTACAGACCTGGCTTCTACTGCAGCCTAGTGGAAGCCAGTAAACACGCCCCTGAATTCAAAGTGAAACCAAGAAAACAGGACTGAGGTAAGATGAATCAATGTAGAGAGACAACCCCTTTAAACAATGAGACAAAGGTAAAGATTATTACCAAATACATTGCTGTTCAGATTTAGCTTCATGCCAGGCAGAAAATTGGCGGCAAGGAGACATGGAGTTAGCTGAATTTTCCATTGTGGGGGGCGCTATATGCTTTATGTGCCTAAGGCACCAGAATACCTTGTCCCAGTCCTGTAAAAGTACACTCACCCGGAACTCCCATATAGCTTAAAGGGGTTGTCTCACTACAAGGATTGCTTTTTATGTTAAAGATCTTGGAAAAACTTTGCAATATGTGTCCATTAACAGTGTCCTACCTATTCCTAGATATCCCCTCTTGCATGGGCGGCACCAGCTCCTCAGGTCGCTATAGCTACAGACCTGTTCGATCATTTCCCGATAGGTGCCAGCACTGGTTGCTATAGCTACAGACCTGTTCAATCTCTCCTGACAGGCTGCCAGTGCTGGTTGCTATAGCTACAGACCAGGCTTCTACTGCAGCCTAGTAAAAGCCAGGAAACACGCCCCTGAATTCAAAGTGAAACCAAGAAAACAGGACTGAGGTAAGATTAATCAACGTAATGAGATGACTCCTATAAAGCAGTTCTTATCTTCTGCTTGTATACACAGGCCTTCCTAGGTTTATGGCGATAAGCATGTCAGGATGATGAGGTCACTCCTTGCTGTGTCTTATCAGCAGCACAGGAGCTCGTTTATGTTTCTTTTTGACAAACATTAGAGCTCTGTAGCCTTTCACTCTGCTATGAAACCCCTCCATCACCAATGTCCCTCTAATAGGCTTAGCTAGGAATAGTAGAGCTTAAATTTAAGTCACTACTATAGAAATGCCTACAGCTTGAACAAGAAGTGGGAGCATGAAGCTGTAGAATGGCCCACAGCCTGAACCGGAAGTGGGACGTTGATGCGGACTTAAAGGGGTTGTTTCACCATGTTTCAAAGCAGCTTCAGAGTCATGCATGCTATCTCTTCCTGGTCAGACTGTGGGTTGTTCTACAGCAGTGATTAGCATATCAGCTCTGTATTCTCTTTTAATTGCACTGACATGAGAGAAGGAGATCTTACCTATAAAGCAGAGGGCTCTAGAGCTCAAAGTAAACAACCAAAAGTAATTAGTCTCCTTTGTTTGTTAGAGATAACACACTCTGTTCTCAAGCTACTGGTGTCCTGTGTGCTGACCTGTGGTGATGTCACTCCCTGCTATAAGATAAGACAAAGAGCAGAGAGAGAAGGGGAGAGCAGGACGGTAACCAGAAAAACCTGTGTGCACCCAGAGCAGATAAAATCTGTCATCTCCTCAACAAAAGTAATTAGTCTCCTTTGCTTGTTAGAGATAACACACTCTGTTCTCAAGCTGCCGGTGTCCTGTATGCTGACCTGTGGTGATGTCACTCCCTGCTATAAGATAAGACAAAGAGCAGAGAGAGAAGGGGAAGAGCAGGATGGTAACTAGAGAAACCTGTGTATTCAGAGCAGATAAAATCTGTCTTATCTCCTAAGTAATGTAAAATCAAAAAAGCAATGTGTTTAGAAAAAGTCTTCAATTACCTGTTCCTACATGTTAAAAGCTATCTCCTCAACAAAGCAAAGTAAACCAAGCAATGATTTAACGTTCCCTACATGTTGAAAGCTAATCTTTGTAGTGAGATAACCCCTTAAAAGATTTCAACCTCCTACTATGCAATATTGATGGGCTATGGCCTCCAAGATCAAAGTCCCAGAAAACCTTTATATGTGTCAGTCGATTTAAGCATTGGACCATGAGGCCCAAACCATATGTCAAAACTGTGTCACATTTTCATAGATTTTTTTCGTGTCGCTTATGGAAAATGATCTATAGAATACATGGCTAATGCCTTCCAGAGCAAAGTTGCTTCCCTGCAAAGATGTGAGCTGATGATGCAGAAGCATAACACTCATCAATATTCTTGCACAACCTGTGTCACATATTTCACATTTTTTCACATTTTTCACTTAAACGTTTGCTCTAAGCAACCAGACGTGGGGGGTAAAACATGAAAAATGATGACTTCAGTCTCCTCCAAGCCGTCCTTTCCTCGCTGGTTTTGCCAGAGGCGCAATAACTTTTTAATTCTCAATCATTTTTATAACGTTTTTTAAGTTATTGTTTGCTCTGACCTGATCAAACCACCCATACTGGTTCTTAAAGTGCGCCTACAGCCGAAAATAAAAACTCAAGTGCTCCTCACTCCTTATGGGCAGTAACTTAAGGATCTTTCTCAATCGCTGGAACACACGTACCTGTCTGGCCAACGTCAGCCATATTAGTTTTTATAAAACTGCTTGTTCTGTCACTGGGTTTCCACAAAACCTTCCTAGGGGTGCCTAAACAGACACCAGAGCACAGATAGTCCTTGCTAAACTTGAGTAATTTGACCTCATTCGAACCCAACCCTTTGCAGTATTGGGGGCCTTCTCTAATCTATGTCCATATTTATTACCGAATTTCTATGCACTCATCTGAACACTACCAGCAGAGTAATATGGATGCCGGAGAGGGCTGGAAGCAACGGGTAAACTCTTATAATTTTATCTACTATAAATGTTTGTGTGTTTATGCATGCAGGACCCCCCACTTCTATGTGCAGAACAAATTGTTGGCCGCGCATGCGCAACTCTTTCCATATAGATTTTTGTGTGGTGCACGCCAGATCCCCCTACTTCTATGTGCAGAACGAATAGTTGGACGCGCATGCGCAACTCTCTCCATATAATTTTTTGTGTGGTGCATGCAGGTCCTCTACTTCTAGGTGCAGAACGAATAATTGGCTGCGCACATGCAACTCTCTCCATATAAATTTTTGTGTGGTGCATGCAAGCCCCCCTACTTCTATGTGCAGAATGAATAGTTGGCCTCGCACGCGCATCTCTCTCCAAATAAATTTTTGTGTGTTTGTGTGGTCCATGCAGGCCCCTCTACTTCTATGTGCAGACATGCGCAACTCTCTCCATTCCTTCCTATCGGAGTTCTGAATTCGGCCAGTTCAGTGTTCTTGTACTTGGAGCACCCACTGAAGTGAACCGAGATATACGCCCATGCGCAGCCATTTACGGCATGTGCTATCAATACACCATAAATGTTTGAAATGGGAACACTCCTTAGGCTCTGTCTTCCCTGCAGTGGACAAAAAATGACCTGAAATCGAGTTACTAAAAACGTTCATGAAACTGAGTTTTCTGTCCACTGCCTGTCAAAAGCAGCTGCAAAAAACGTCCGTTTTTTGGTGCGTTTTTCGGAGCGTTTTTTGAAGTGTCTTTGCTCTGCTTTTTAATATATGCACAAATTAAGCCATTGGATGTAACTACACCCTACAGGTGGAGTTAACATGTTAAGTAGTCACTTCCTTTAGATCACTGTAGCCATTGTGAGCACATTGTCCTTTGTGTGCTGCTGCGTGCTACTGCTTTATTAAATTTTGCACCAGATTCTTGCACCAAAATCCACAAAAACCCACATTATCTTTGCATACAGCAAGATAACTGTATTAGCGTAAAAATCTGTAAAGAAAAGGATTTTAGCGCCAAATTCCCCAAAAACGCATTATTGCGCCAAGTTCTGTAAAAAAAAATATATTTTAGTGTCAGAAGCGTGATCAGTTTATTAGCGCCAAAATTTTTAAAGATATTGAACTAAGCCCCCAAATCCGTCAAAAAACGGATTCTGGCGCCGAAATCCGTAAAAAATTTATTTGTTTGCGTCAAAAGCTAGATCACTTTATTAGCGCCAAAATCTGTAAAGATACAGATTTTAGCCCCAAAAGCCATAAAAAACGGATTCTTGCGCCAAAATCCGCAAAAAACTTATTTTTGGCATCAGAAGCGAGATAACGTTATTAGCGCAAAATCAGTAAAAAAAATTATTTTAGTGCCAAAAAACATAAAAAACGGATCTTGCGCCAAAATCCGTAAAAAAAAAGTGTTTTGGTCAGGGGCGAGTCACGTTATTAGCGCCAAAATCTGTAAAAAAAATTATTAGTTCAAAAAACGTAAAAACCTTATTTTGTGCAAAATCCGTAAAAAAAAAAACGTGTTTTGACCTCAGAGGCGAGATCGTTTATTAGCGCCAAAATCTGTAAAAAAAATTATTTTAGTGTCAAAAAACGTAAAAAAACGGATTCTTGCGCCAAAATCCGTAAAAAAAACGTAAATTTGGCGTCAGAGGCGAGATAAAGTTATTAGCGCCAAAATCTGTAAAAAAAATTATTTTAGTGCCAAAAAACGTAAAAAACTTATTCTGGCGCCAAAATCCGTAAAAAACGTATTTTCAGCATCAGTAGCAAGATAAATTTATTAGCGCCAAAATATGTTTAGAAAAGGATTTTAGCATCAAAATCTGTAAAAAAAAAACTGATTCTAATGCCAAAATCTGTAAAAAACGTATTTTTAGCGAAAAAAATATGAATTGCGCAAAAAATCGTTAGCGACCAAAGCATGATCATTTGATTACAAAAGGTACAAAAAAGGACTCATCAGACACTTGTATGCAGATTTGATAAGATATAACCTTTATTAACACCCACTATAGGGGGGATTTGGGGTTTTCCCGGGAAGGGTTTTTCTTGAAAAATCGGGGCAAAAAACGCCGTGAAAAGGGCCAAAAAACGCGCCAGAAGAGGGGTTTCCGCCGTTTCCTAGATCCTGTAGTAAATTTTTCCCCGGGTTTGGCGTTTTTTTTAGAGATGTTGCAAAAAGCCCAGTATTAAACGGGAAAAAAAAAAGTCAGTGTAGACGAGGAGGTCCTTACAATAGGTTATGGGAGATGTTTACAGTGTTTTTCCAGCGTTTTTAGAAACCAAAAAACGTGAAAAAACGGACATTTTTCTGTGCAGGTAGACGACCCTTAAACCCTGAAGCATTAGTGGGCAGGAGTTAGTTTTAAATAAAACGTAAAAAAAAGGGGCACCAAAAAGGTCGGTTATGGCCTTAGAAAAACCCCAATTTTATTTAGTTTTTTTTTCCTTTGTTAGTGTTTTTACATTTGTTTTCCCTTCTAGGGCTTTTAGATTTGTCCCCTTGGGTGTTTGTTCTTGGGTATTTTCCCTAGGTGAATTTGGAGTGTATTTCACACGTAACTGTGTGTTACGCCCAAAAAAGCGCCCCCCCGGACTATGCCCCAGAGGCTAGAATTACATCTGTTTCCCTGACCATATTCACGACGGGGGAAAGAAGTGACATGTCACTACTTCCCGCCGTTTACATGTGGGGGGATAATAGAAGTTTATGGGGCCAAACACTCCCCCCACTCGGCCAGTGCGTACTTCTAAAACCCCCGGGTATTGCACCGGTACAATCCAGACTTAGGGTATGTCCCCGGCGTAATTGCGGGACGCATTTCAGCGCATATTTGCGCTTTAATATGGCCAAAATCCGCCCCGCAATTACGGTGACTCATAGCCCTCATAGAGAGCTATGAATTAGGTCTCGTCTCCCCCGGCGTACAATACGCGTGCATTGTACACTGGGAGAGACAAGTGACAGGTCACTTTCTCCAGGCGCTTGTGCGTCTTGGATAATGACCGTGAATGGGTTCGGCCCCTCCCGCACTTTAGAAGTACGCACTGGCTAGCACGTACTTCTAAAACACTCGGCATATTGCAGGGTGCACTGTATGCGGCACAAAACATAGTGTGAACATACCCTTATGGTGTAAGGGGGTATAGTGACCCCCAAAAACCCCTTTTAGGGGAGTAAAATTTTAAGGGACTTTAAAAGGGGGGGTTGTCTCAAAACAATTGTTTTTTGAAAAAATTATCTTGAAAAACAAGTATTTTGCAATATGTGTCTTAACCGGTTCTCCCTATTCTGAGATATCCCCGTGTAGGGCTGATCGCCCCCCGGGTGCTATAGTCAGACCTGTTTGATTCCCCTATAGGTGCCAGCACTGGCTGTTAACAGACGGGTTCCATCTCCCCTGATAGGCTGAGCATGGTTTGCTTAGCTACAGACTGTTTGATCTCTCGATAGGCTGCCGCAGGGTTGCTTTAGTACAGACTGTTTGATTCTCCTGATGGGTGACGCATGGTTTGCTATAGCTACGACCTGGCTTTCTGCCCCTAGGGGAAAAGCAGAAAACCCCCCCTAAATTAAAATGAAACCAAGAAAAAGGACTGGGTGAGCCGAGTCAATGTGTATGTTAAGCAGACACAAGAGCCAGACGGGTTTGTAAACTAAATGGGGAGTTTTTTGACCCCAAACCCCTTTCAGTATTGGGCTCCTTCCCCTAACCCATGTCCATACTTATCACCGAATTTCTACGCACTTATCTGAACAAGGCCTTAGTTGCAAGTAGCATGTGCAGCCCATCGTACAAGAGACCGACTTAAATATTTGCAGTCAGAGTAGTTTATGCGCCTGCAGGGTCAACTTGAAGAACGTGCTTTCAATCCTTCCATCGTTCTGTTTCTTTTAGAAGGAAGCCGGATTCTTGGATGAAAGCCTCTAATGAGGTTAACCATTATTTCAGGATGTTCCCATTCTTTCTTAATGAAACACACAACTACCATGCAATAAAAATATTTTCTCTGGATTTCTGATTGGAGAAACACAAACCACGGTCCCCGCCCCCTCCCTCCGCTCATGTGCCCGCAATTGAAGTAAAAACTCTGCTTTCCCAAAAACTCACCGTGGTTGAGGAAAGGCGGTACAAAATTTTAATTTTCTCGATTTCTTAAGTGCAAAATTTTGGGCAGGCAAGTTAGGATAAGATGTGTTGGGGATTGAAACACCCCCTAACGCAAAACGCACTTTTTTTTTTTTTTAAATGGTTTGTTGGTTTGGGGCAAATTTTTGAACAACCGACACACACAGACTGACGTCCCCCATTCAGAATCATAACCTATTAGGGAAAGTGAGTACAAAGAGTGTGTATCACCATACAATACATAGACAGACAAGGACTGAAAAGTAATTAAAGGGGTTGTCTCGAATCAAAGTATCATAGGATGCATAAATGAAATAAGCGCTCTGCTCTGTCACTTTCCCGGTCAAGTGTCTGTAATTAGCATATGGCTCTGTGTTTCAGACTTCTGTAATTAGATTAAAAATTTCCTGCTGTAGGACCAGGGAAGCTTCAGGTTGGCCTTTCCCGGCTTATTTCGCCGCTATTTGCCGAGGTTGACATGTCAATCCGTCGGCAATCCGCCCCCAAATAAGTCCACCCTATTTTCTATTGATTTAATAGAAAATCGGCTCGTCGTTCACACGGGGGTATTCCGTGACGGATTGCGCGCGGTTGACGGGGGCAATCCGGGACGGAAAAAAATTCACTGTCAATTATTTAGGGACGGATTCCCCCCTACAATGTTTGGGATGGTGAACCGTGGGGAAAATTCAGTTAAAAATACTTCCAATTGTGCCATTATTTCCCAAATGATTTTCAAGATTTCAGAACGTTTTACGAGGGCAACCCGATGAAATACGTTCTGAAAAAAGCCCGTGTGAACGGGCCCTTAAGAAAACGCAGTAATTAGGTTTTGTCTAAAAAGTTCGGAAAAAAAAGCTCTCACTGTCCGAAGTTGTGAGCTGCCTTGCTGTGTGATGAATACTCCTGCTTTCAGAAGAACAAAAAGCGGGGGGGGGGGGGGGGGGAAGTAAACAGGTCGGTCACTTGGGGCCCGGAGAGCACAAAAGGTGAAAAAATCACTTGTAGCTCCTTAACAAAAAACAAAAAAAATTAACAACGCAATATATTTGGAAAACATCTTTATTTGTGTTCCCAAAATGTTGAAAGCTGACTTTTTAGCGAGACAACCCTTTAAACCCGCTAAATTTTGTAGTTTTTGCCTCCTTACGTTTCAACGGTCAAAACATTTTCATATTTTAAGTGATGCAGTTGTATGGGGGCTTGTTTTGTGCAGGAGAAATTGTATTTTTGGGTGGCGTAGTTAAGTTTACAAATAAATTGCTGCAGAATTATTTCCTTTTTTTTGCATTTTTTAAAATATTTTTTTTACACAATTCACACAAATAATGTTAAATTTAAACTACAGGTTATTTTTCAGTTGTGTAGTGCCCCAATATGTGAAGTTTTTTTTTTTTTTTTTTTTGAAAATTGACAATAACTATCAAGTATTTATTTTTATTTTATTATTTATTTTATTTTTTTCTACAGTTTAATTTTTTTTTTACTTTTTTACTTTTTTTAGTCCATGAAGGGATAACTATTGCACTTTTTTTTTTTTTTTTTTTTTTTCATTAGTAAATGTATTAGCATATTTATAAGCTAATACGTTATAATCTGTGTCAGTTAGACACAGGCTGCAGTCAGGGCAGCACACGGTGTGCCCTGATCGCTGGCTTGTTAGACAGGCAGCTGTAGGGCTACTCTAGGTCCCCAAGGGTGAAGTGGGGGACGTGCTGCGAAAAACGACCGAAATGTGTTCAAAAAGGGCCAAAATGGGCGTCGTTAAGGGATTAAACAAAAATTGTGTAACGCTTTATTTTCCTGAGGTGGCACTGCAAAATTCATAGGTACAGGGATTGTCCAAGTGGTCAACCTCTTTAAAAACTTCTTTCAAAATGGATTGTCTGAAATGAGACTAAGCTGTACTACCAGACACAGCCTGTAGAACAAAAGTGGAGCTATTTATGCTTCAAAAAAACAATACAAAACAAGAAACACACACACCTTTTCGGATCTCAGACAGTCCCTTTCGAGTGGTTTTACATGTTGCAATAACACTGGTTCTAGTTATTTCTTTAGGTCAATAAGGAATAGTTCATTTTTGTAGGTTTTTTTCCATTGCATTTTTTTTTCAAAATACAGTGTTTTATAGAAAAGTTCTGCAAAACACGCATACAGACCGCCAAAGGATTTCTGACCTGTGAAGGGGACGGGGCTTGTGTAAACCCTACCCCCAATCCTAGTATGGTCTGGGGGCAGCCCCGGGCTGTCAGTTCCAGGTGTTTTTAGCCCCTAAATTCTGCAGGTCTGCTTGAGAAAAGTAATTTTTTTAATACGATTCATTACGAAAATGAAAGAATTTCCCCTGCAACTCAGTTTAAAAAAAAAAAAAAAGCACTGGCCCTTTAAGATTAGACTGCAGTCAGGCCAAGTCAGTCTGGACTGCATGATGGATCACTATGTTGAAAGCTCTGTGAGACTTCCTGCTTCTGAACTAGGAGAGCCCACTGCGCAGGGGTGGGATCCTGTAAATCTGTAACATATGTATACTGGGAAGCTCTGCAGGGCCATCTTTTCCATTGGGCACACTAGGCATTTGCCCAGGGGTCCCACAAGTATAGGGGCCCCAAGTGGAGTATGCATGTCCCAGGAATACAAGACACATACCCTTGATCCCTTGGCTGGCTTTGCTTATTTTACTGTGTGTGTGTTTTTAGGATGTGCAAACAAATAAAAACCATGGTGGAGAAGGGAGCCAAAGTCTCCCTGCCAATCAGTCTTGTAGGCTGCCGGAGTACAGACAAAGGTGGCATGATAATATGGGTGTGCTTGGGAGTGGCTACAGGCATGACCTAGTATAATGTCATGTATTTGGGCAGGGCCCACAGCAGTGCTCTGCCCAGGGGCTCATAATGCTGTTAAGGCGGCTCTGAAGCTCTGTGCTGTTGTCTTCATGCTGAGTGTCATTACACTAACAGTTGAGTAATATGGATGCCTTTGTGCTATGGGAGAGGAGGCTGGAAGCAACAGGTAAACCAAATCAGGTCTGCAGAAGTGTATGTACGGTGAGAGTCTCGGAGTAACCATGTTAACGAAGTCCTAAGCTCCCCCTGCACAGTTGGTATATTCCACAGAAGGAATCTTACCAGATTGTGATCTCTGCCTGACAAAATAAAAGTAAAACCTGTTTCCCTGTAATACTGAGGGAAATCATCTGATTTGCTAATGACATGTACTTGAGAAAAGTCTTATAATTTCATCTTCTATACATTTTTATGTGTTTGTGTGGTGGTGATATGTGCTCTTTAAAGGGGTTGTCTCACTACAAATATTGCTTTTTATGTTAAAGATTTTGGGGAAAAAAGTCACTTTGCAATATGTGTCCATTAACAGTGTCCTATCTATTCCTAGATATCCCCTCTTGTATGGACTGCATCAGCTCCTCAGGTCACTATAGCTACAGACCTGCTTGATCTCTTGATAGCCTGCCAACACTGGTCGCTATAGCTACAGACTTGTTTGATCTCTCCTGATAGGCTCCCGCATGGTCACATAGCTACAGACCGGGTTCGTTTCTCCCTGATAGGCTGTAGTGCCGGGTTTCTATAGCTACGCCCTTTTTAAATCTTTTGATAGGTGCCAGCACTGGTCGCTATAGTACAGCCCCGGTAGATTTTTCCTATAGGCTGCCAGTGCTGGGTTCGCTAAAAGCTTTTTCCCTGTTGGGTCTCTCCTGATGGCTGCCAGAAACGGGTCCCCTATAGTACAGATCTGGTGTCCTAACACCCATCGCGCAGGTCAATAAAAACCCAGTAAAAACAAATTTTTAAAAATTAAAAATTAAGGAAGGGCCCGAAGGGAGGTAGGTGAATTCGTTTATAGGAGACAACCCCTTTAGTCAGACATACCCCAATTAGTTTAAAAGGGGTGGTGAACCCACGCCCATCTAATGTGTATGGCGGCCTCCTGACTCTTCCTCGATGACATGGTCCCCCCATATAAAAATGTTTTTGGGGAGTCATTTTGGGGGCCCATTATTTGTGCAGTTCCGGGAAAATTTTTAACTTTTCATTGTTTCCAAGGTGAAGCTTCATCAGGAAGACAAAGCTAATTTCTTTAAAGGAAATTTGGCAAAAAAAAGGAACCTTTTATTACCCGGGGACAGTTTTTTTGGAAAACCCTTTGGGGGACAAAACAAAAAAAAAGAAAAAAGAAGGAAAAAGTTTATTTTGTTTTCCTTTCCCTGAGGAATTTCATCCAAACGGAAGGGGATGACGTGGTCGGTGAATTACCCAAAAATCCCCAAAACAGCAGCTCCCCGTTCCTGACCTGTAATACAAAGGGGAGTTTGGGATCAATGCAGTTCCTTAGGGGGATGTTAAAACCCAAAGGATTTGAACGGGGGTTATGGGGGCGGGTTCCGGGCCGGGGTTTCCCCGACCCAAAAAACCCCGGGGCCAAAACCAGCCAATTTTTTTAACCTTTGGGTTTCTATGGGGGGAAAACCCCGGTTTAAAATTCAACGCCCCGGGGGTTTTGGGGTGGGGTTTGGGGGCGTGGCCTTCCGGGGTTTTGAGAACCCAAACCCTGTAAATTCTTGAAGGGGGGTTTCCAAAGGCGGAAACCCCCCCCGCGCGGTGTTGCCCGGGGTTTGGTCCCCGCGGTGGCGGCGGTTTTCCCCTGCCTATAATTTGCAGGGGGGCAACCCTTCCCGAAACCCATGCCCCAAACCCACCCCCAACCCGCTCGCGCCCCCAAACCGCTTTTGTTGGGCCCGAAGTGGGGTTGGTTTGGGGCGCGGCCTTGCGGCGGGGGTTTCCCCCATGAAAAATTGAGGCAGGGGGAAAACGCCCCGCCCCCGCGGCCGGCCGCGCAAACCCAGCGAACCCCACGGAAACCCCGGGGGCCCCGCGTGAGGACTCCTTAAAGAATTGACGGGAGAGTTCTAAACCGGGACGCAAGGGGCCCGGCCAACCCCGCGGCGTGTGAATTTAAAAAAAAGCGGTTTCCCTGGGAAAAACCATGTTAAAAAAATTTGGGCGCGATTTGGAGGGGTTTTTTGGGCCGCGGAAACCGCGTCGGAACCCGCGGCCATAACCGTGTTCAAGTCCATCGTGTGAACAGGGCCTTATATGTGGCCATAGCAAATGTCTAGTCATTCTGATCGTCTGGCGCAGTTTTTGCCATCTAATCTGACTATTGCAGAGCACTGGGGTTCTAGTGGTTGGAACTCCACCAATCTAGCAGTTATCACCTATACAGTGGAAATGTAATAGTCCTGTGTAACGCAAATAAGTTTGATGGCTGTTCATGGCGTAAGCCAGTTAAACTTTTTTAAAACATTTTTTTCCCCTTCCCTCAATTATGGCTATGGTCAGGAATGCCCCAAAAGTGAAAGGTGCACCCCAAAAATAGGCCCCGGCACCTCCCGTGAACGGGTTCTAGACCGCTCTTTTTGGAAAAAAGGGTCCCTTTTACCCTCTGCCCTCATTGTGCTTTTTGGTGCAAATCTTTTTTGTTCACTTAGGGGGTTCCACATTTCTTAAGGGTGACTCACCATCCTGTTTCTCAGAGCCAAAACTGCTTTTGATTCCCTGCTTTTTTTTCTTCCCCGATAAGTGTGGGTGGGTTTCAGCGTGATTAGCATTTTAGCTCTGAATTCACGGCTCTTCTAATTGCACAGACATGAGAGCAGGAGATGTAATCTATAGAGCTTCAGAGTAAACAATAAAAGTAAGTAATCTCCTTTGTTTATTAGAGACAATACACTCTGTTCTCAAGCTGCCGGCGTCCAATGTGCCGATTTGTGGGCACATTCTCAGATAAGAAAAGCAGCAGAGAGGGAGGGGAGAGCAGGTCAGTAACTGGAGAAATGTGTCACTCAGGCAGATACAATCTCTTTTTTCCCCAGAAAAATAAAGAGGGCTGTATTTGGAAAAAGTCTTGATTTAAGCTCCTACATGTTGAAAACAAACTTTTAAAAAAAACCAATTTTTAAACTGCTAAGCTTAAGACCCCTAGTGAAAGAATGGAAAGAGGGGGTGCCGCCACAAATAAAGAGGGGGTTAAGGACATTTGAAAAATTGGGATTGTCCAATTTTTGGCCCCCATCCCTATCAGACAATTATGGCAGATCACATCCATGTGCTATATCTGAGATGGGAAAACCTCTTTAAGTGTAGCTAATTGTCTACTTCTGGGTTAGAGCCACCTGAGTAACAGTGTTGCCCTGATACTTTGTGGGTACAAAGGGGAGACATGGTGCTCCTAATATAATACAGGAAAACTGGGGGATCCACAAAAAAGTTTTAAATATATGTGCACAGTGAATGCACCAGCGAAAGTGAGGCAGCTCGGAGAAATTATAAAGGATGTAACCGGATCATTACTTTAAAAGTAATTATGTACACAGGGGGGAAATGCCCAGCGAAGGGGTTTTTTGCATCTGGGGGATAATACGGGGATGAAACTAGGACCCCGTACAGGTAAGTAATGTATTACTTTCTGCCCCAGCAAAATAGTGAGCGCAGCTCTGGAGAAATACGGGATGTAAACTCAGGATCATACAGGATAATAATGAAATGTAGTACACAGTGACTGCACCACCCAGAATAGTACGCATTTGGAATAAATACGGGTTTTAAAAATCAGAAAGGGAAAAGTAAATTTAATTAGTACCGTACTGCACCGCGAACAGTGAAGCAGTCTGGAGTATAATACGGTTTAAAACTCAGGATAGAAGGATAATAATGTATGTAACAGTGACTGCCCCAGCAGAATATGGGCAGTTCTGGAGGATAAACAGGATGAAACGAGGTCAGTACAGGTAAGAAATGTATGTACCAGGAGCCCCACAGAATGTGGGAGTCGCTCGGAGTAAAATACGGGGTTTTGAATCAGGATCGTACAGGAAAGTAATGTTGTCCAGTGACGCACCAGCAAACAGGAAGCAGTTTTGGGTATAATCGGATGTAACCGGTCATACAGGATAAGAAATTGTTTTACCACAAAAGCCCCAGCAGAATAGTGAGTCGTCTGGAGAAATACAGGTTTTAATCAGAATCAGTAAGAGAATGTAATGTACAGTGACTGCCCCAGCAGAAAGTGAGGCAGCTTGGAGTATAATACAGGATGTAACCAAAAATCAGTAAAAGTAATGTAATGTACAAAATAACATTTATTTATATCTATGTATAAACTGGAAACTGGTTTTCTTTCATTCCTAATAATTTTTTAGCTGAAATAGCCCAAAAAGTGCAAATGTTTTTTTGCGAACGGTATCCCCCGGTTTCTTTAAGATTGCCAAGCAGGGCTTGTCCAACTGGCGGGCATCCAAGGCTTTTTTGTGTCCCTTTCTTCCACACCCCCCCCACAGCCCATTGACCAAAACCCCTTTTTTAAAAGTTTTGGCAAAGTCAAATTTTGGGTAACATATAAATGATAAATACTTGGAAAGCGCGACTCCTGAGGAAATAAAAACAAAAAAACAGAACGAATGAGAAAAGGAAAGTTGTACGGTTTCCCGTTGGTCCCCCTATCTGGGTCCATGGTCAGTTTTAGTTTTAAAGGGAAAGAAAATAATAAAAAAAGACTTCATTATCAAGGGTTTAAAAAGGTTGTCTTTTCATGATTAAATTTTAATTACAGTACTCCCCAATAAAATTTGTAAAAAATTAATCTTTTCAGGGAAACCAAAAAAAGCAGAAATCAATGAAAAATTTTTTATGTACCTGTAGAACGGAAAATTTTTGGGGCCCCCAAAAAAAACCATACATGAAAAAACCTTTGAGATTCTCGAACATAATTTGATCAAAAAAGTTTAAAAATCCCCGACCCTTTCAAACCCCTGATCTCAAAACCCCCGCCACACACAAAAACCCCCAATGAGGCCCCCCCCGACCCCCGGGTCAAATGACCCCTTAACCAGAGAGAAAAAAAATAAAAAAACCCAAAACCCCACCTTATACCCGCCTTTGGGTGGGATCAAAATCGTCCCCCCCCCCAAAGGGAAAACAAACCAAAAAAAAAAATTTTCTGACAAAAAAAAATTCTGGTAAAAAATATGCAAACCGGGTGCCCCGGCAGGGGCCCGGGATTATAAAATATATTAATATTATATTCCTGAATGTGGCTTATTTAGAGGTAAAAATTTTGGGTAGGACTGCCCATTTGGATCCGTTGAAAAAATTTGGGGCAGCTAAAATTTTTTTGATCAAAATATGTTTAACCGAAAAATCAAAATTTTTTCAGTATGAAGACACAAAATGCTTCTTTAGGGATTTCCACATAATGTATTGCCCTCAAAATAACTCAACACAGCCATCAATGTCTAAACCACTTGCAACAACGGTGAGAACACCCCAAGTGAAAATAAACAAATTGTGCCCAATTTGCCATTTTCCCTCCACAGTGTCATGTGACTCAGAGTTACAAGGTCTCAGGTGTGAATGGGAAGCAGGTGTGGTGAATTTGGTGTTATCGCTCTCACACTCTCTCATACTGGTCACTGTAAGTTCAACATGGCCCCAAATGGCAAAGAACTGTCTGAGGATTTCAAAAAAACAATTGTTACTCTACATAAAGATGGCTGAAGCTATAAGAAGATTTCCAACACCCTGACACTGAGCTGCAGCACAGTGGCCAAGACCATACAGCAATTTAATATGACAGGTTCCACTCAGAACAGGCCTTGTCATGGTCGACAATAGAAGATGAGTGCACGTGCTCAGAGTCATATCCTGAGACTGTATTTTCAAAAAATAGACCTATGAGTGCTGCCAGCATTGCTGCTGAGGCTATAAGGGTGGGGGATCAGCTTGTCAGCGCTCAGACCTTACACCGTAAACAGCATCAAATTGCTCTGCATGGCTGTTGTCCCAGAAGGAAGCCTCTTCTAAAAATGATGCACAAGAAAGCCCGCAAACAGTTTGCTGAAGACAAGCAGACTAAGGATTTGGATTCCTGGAAACATGTCCTGTGGTCTGATGAGAACAAGATAAACTTTTCTGGTTCAGATGGTGTCAAGTGTGCGTGGCGGCAACCAGGTGAGGACTACAAAGACAAGTGTGTCTTGCCTACAGTCAACCATGGTGGAGGGAGTGTCATGGTTTGAAGTTGAATGAATGCTAGCAGCTGTGGGGAGCTACAGTTCATTGCGGAAACCATAAATGCTAACATGTACTGTGAAACACTGAAACAGAGCATGATCCCCTTCCTTTTGGACACTGGACCACAGGGTAGTATTCCAACATGATAAAAACCCCAACACAATGAAGGTAAACCGGACTGGCCAGAGCATCTGTGAGACATCCTCAAACGGAAGGTGGAGAAACACAAAGTCTTTTACATCCACCAGCTCTGGGATGTCATGGAGGAGAGGAAGAGGATTCCAGTGGCTACAACCTGTGAAACTCCAGTGAACTTCATGCCCAAGAGAGTTAGGCCTCGTTCACACGCCAGCTTTGGCTGCGGTTTTCACCGCGGTTCCTGCGGCCAAAACCTCGTCCTGACCTAGTCTCCCGACGCGGGTTTGCGGCCGCGGGCGCTGGGCATGGTTGCGGTGTGGGTGGGGCGTTGTTTGGGGCGTGGCTTGCGGCGAGGGTTTGCCCTCATGCAAATTAATAGGCAGGGGGAAAACCGAGGCCCAGTCGCGCACCAACCGCGGCGACACCCGCGGCAACACCGTGCGGCCGCCGCGCTGAGGCCTCCCTGTCAAGAATTGACAGGATAGTTCTCAAACACGCGCGGAAAGACCACGGCCCCAAAACCGCGGCCAAACCCGCGGCGTGTGAACAGTAACGCGGTTTACCATAGGAAACCATGTTACTAAACTGGGCGCGATTTGGAAACCTCGTCGAAACCCGCGGCCAAATCCGTCGTGTGAACATGCCCTTAAGGCAGTTCTGGAAAATAATGGTGGCCACACAAAATATTAACACTTTGGGCACAATTTCTCCATTTTCACTTAGGGCTGTCCCCACTTTTGCTGTCACTTAGGGGTGTAATCACTTTTGTTGCCAGTGGTTAAGACATTGACGGCTGTGTTGAGTTATTTTGAGGACACCCCAAATTTACACTTTTACACAAGCTGTGCACTGACTACTTTACATTGTATCAAAGTGTATATATTCTCAGTGTTGTCCAATGAAAAGATATAATACAATATTTGGTAAAAAAAAAATTGAGGGGTGTCCTCACTTATGTGAGATACTGTACGTATATTTAGTAAATAGTGGATAACACCTTTAAAGAAAGGAAAAGTGTTAGAGTGGAGTGAATTTGTGGTTCCTCAGGGTGTACGCTACCTGGTTAAATCCTGATGTTAGGAGGTGGTTGTTGGAATTGGTCCAGACCACACGAGAATCTTTATTGTTGTCGTGACCCTGTGCGTCCTAGAAAAAGAAAAAAATGATGTCACTGTGCAGAATGAATAAAATACACTCATGCATATGCATTTGTCACATCACATAGTGGACTTGGCCTCTTTGGCCACATACATAACATATCTGCATGTCTTTGGACTTGCCCTTTGCTACATTTTCGAAGGTCTGATATTTGGCATACGTTGGCCATAACATGAGGACTTTCCAACATCCAAAAAGCAATATCACCTTCGTTTTCTTATTAAAGGGCTAAAAATGCATCTAAAATGGTTCCAATCCATCTAAAGTAAAAAAAATTCAAATAAATCATTTTGTGTCTACAGCTCCTATGTAGACTTATGCATTACCATGGTAGCAGACACCAAAGAAACCATGTGCAGTCGGATTCTGCAGCCATACCAGCGACAATTCCCCTACTTCTTGGTAACCCACTAAATGTATGTTAGTAAGACACTGGGGACAAATAGAAGGGACTATAAATGCAGTATCATAAAACTATATTGTGTTACCATGAGGACACAGAGGTCTGCATAGGAGATAGAAAATGGTTTGAAAAATACCCTATTTCCCCAAAAATAAGACACCCCCGAAAATAAGACATGGTGCATTTTTTTTATGCAGTACAGAGTTTGGCTGCTTCTGCTGATGTTTGTGATGTAATCACTATAGTATATTAATACACGTTGATGTTTTGTTCAACAATAAATGTGAATTCTTGTTCATAGAAAAATAAAACATCCCCTAAAAATAAGTCTCAGCTCGTCTTTAGGAGCAAAAATTAATATAAGACACTGCCTTATTTTCGGGGAAACAGGTCATGCGGCTATCATAATGTGGTTGGTAGAGACCCATAACCACCCCTGGTCCTGACCGAGAACATCTAAGTATAGGTTCCCCCAGTTCACACAGCCATAGACTTCCTCCTTGACTATCGTTTCATGGTGCCCTAGATTGTCCCAGGTTATATTGAGATTTGAGCATTGACCCGTAAAAAATAAATGTATGTACCCTAATATAAAATTATTAGTTCGTAGAGGAGGGAATCCTTATCTTTTGGACAGAGTGGGGAACAATTCTGAAAAGTGTCCTTCGACCTGGAGGACCTGCATTACAGAAGACAGTCCATTGATTTGAATGGATATTGTGTAATGCCTAACCCCCTGTGGTAGCGCTGCAGGGAAACCGTTCAGTTTACTACCAAATTTCTCCACAAATTATAGCTTATTGGGAGGAGGGGGGGTCCTAAAGGTAGGGACACTTTTGGCGACATCTCCCAATACGAATGCGCCATAGCTTTGGTGTACTGTGCACCCCAAAAACTTTTGATGCCATATTCTCCATATTAATGAACTGTAATATACCAAAACTAGGCGCATTCCACACCGGGCACAACACATTGTAGTGCGCCTAAAAAGACGCACTAAATATAGTAGCAAAGATACACTGCGCGCCTCCATAACACAATGCACCTCAATAGGCGCATTACATATACTAGTAATGATACGCTATGCGCCTCTATTGCGCAATGCAGCTTTTTAGGCGAATTCAGTTTACTATACAAGGAATACCAGACGCCTGATTTTTGAAAGGATCGTACTTTCAGGTGCACTTTACACTGATGAAATGCGCCTAAAAACTGCCAGGGCGACGCCAATTTTCGGATATGTTGCCCTTTGTGTCAACTTCTAAACAAGTAGAAAGCCCCTTTAAAGGGAACCTGTCACATAGGTTGTGCCCCCCTGGCTGAGGGCAGCACAAGCTAGTGTCAGACCTGCTATTTCCAGCGCTGTGCCCCTTATTCTGTAAGATGCAGGAGTTTTAAAGCATTTACCCCTTAAATCTTATTCATGAGCAGGTGTTAGCTCCACCCACCAAAGCCTAGCTCCGCCCACTGACAGTTATTCACATGTTTCTACCTATTCAAAGTAATAGGTTTATCAGTTGAGGTGGACGGGGCTAGCCTCAGGTGGGCGGGGCTAGCCTCAGGTGGGCGGGGTTTGGAAAAAAAATGACTCTCTGAATGACTCTTCTGGCTGAAAACTGCAGATCTGAGCATTAAATACACGAAAACTCTAGCATCTTACAGAATAAGGGACACAGCGCTGGAAACAGCAGGTCTGACACTAGCTTGTGCTGTCCTCAGCAAGGGGGGGCATAACCTATGTGACAGGTTCTCTTTAACTCTTGATAACTATGTAATTAAGTGCATCATTACTACCCTGTTTCTCCGAAAACAAGCCCTACCCCAAAAAAAAGCCTTAGTTAGGCACTGTTTTTTTGGTCAGAATTTTGGTGCATTCAGTAATGATTAAAATCTCTTGTCATCTATGGGGCACAGGTTACAGTTGGATTTTCGGCGGATTCAAAGTACTGAATCCGCCGAAAATCTGACTGTAACCTGTGTTTCATATATAGCAAGAGAAAATCCATGCTCTAGTCTACACAGCATGGATTTTTTTTCCGCTCAGTTTTGAAATCCGCCAGATTAGAGCAGATTGTAAAAATATGCTCTATCTCCCGCTGGGCTCCCATCAGATTCCCGTGGCCTTAATGTAATGGGCCGGCGGAAAATCCGAAAACCGACCACAGATTTTAGGGCAAATCCATGGAAAAAAAAAAACAAAGAAACCACAATACGGCAATGTTAAAATGATGTCGGATTTTAGATGCCATTTTAACATTGATGTATAGACATAGCCTTACGGTTCATTAAAAAAGTGTCCAAGCAGCTATACATGTAAAAAAAGCAAATACAGTACTGCAGGACAGATACAGTAGACCCTTCATCAAAGAAAATACGCTCCCCAAAAGAATCTCACTCAAAAGACCCCACAATGATAAGGGATGGGTAGTGCCTCGCTCCCAAGTGGAACGCAGCTAAACGGGGTCCCGACAGTGCTGCTCATGTGACAGGAGTGACACAGATTTGTGTGCGAGAGCCCATCCACCATTGACACTTGCCAACTCTAAAGGCGGCATCTCTCTATATGAATGCGCCATAGTTTTGGTCTATTTTGCGCCCAACAAACTTTTGACGCCATATTCTCGATGTAAATGAACTGTAATAGCCAAAAACTAGCTGCATTAGACACCAGGCACGACACATAATGCAGCTAAAAATGCTAATTAAATTTAGTAGCGATGACACGCTGTGCGCCTCCATAACACAAAGCGCCTAACAAGGCGCATTACATACAGTAGTAATGATACGTTATGTGCCTCCATTATGCAATGCACCTCAATAGGCGCATTACATACACTACCAATGATACGCTATGTGCCGCAATTGCACGATGCGCCTTTTTAGGCGCATTGAGTATACAATGCAAGGTATACCAGACACCAGATTTTTGAAAGGATTGTACTTTCAGGCGCACTTTGGAATGATCAAATGCGGCAAAAAACTGCCGTTGCGACGCCAATTTTCACCTTAGGGGCTCATCCCCACGGCAGAGGTCAAATACCGGTTGGTTTATCCGACCAGTATTTGTCCTGTTTTATTGCCGTCCCCCCGAGGTTAGCGGTTAAAAGCCCCCCCCCCCCCTTCATATTGCGATGTTCATAAACCGTCCGATAACCAGGTTCACATTGTGTTTTTCAGAAATGTTTTTTTGTGCAGAACTATACGTTGTATTTGGCATATATTGCTTTTAATTTATAGAGGGAGGAAGGGATGCCTCCATTTTGGTTTCTTGCACCCCGCCCACCTCCACAGCTTGTTATATCAGTGCAGTATGCTGGCAAGGTTGGTGTTTTTTTTATTTTTCTCTCTGGAATATGGAGGTCTGTTTGACCCAATGAGAAGTCTGAATTTGACTCTAGTGAGAGGTAAAAATAGAGTAGGACCACCCGCCTTGAGATCCCGTTGTAAGCCGGGGGTGGCTTAAGCATTTTTTGATCAAAACGTGTGAACTAAGAATCTCAAAGTTTTTTTCATGTATTATAGATAGCATAAATGCTTCTTTGGAGGTTTCCATGTATTGTATAGCCCTTTTAGTGGATGGTGTGCCACTGGTATTGGAATGCGTGTATATACATATGCCACAGCCAAGCCAGTGGCACCCAGGTTCACATTGTGTTTTTCAGAAATGTTTTTTTGTGCAGAACTATATGTTGTATTTGGCATATGTTGCTTTTAATTGGAAGAATGAACATGCACAATGTTTTTCGAGCGGAAAACCCGTGCAGTGGGGACTGCTGCCCTGTGTGTTAGTTTGCGGACGGTTTTTCAGACAGTTTGCAAAACCGCAAACCAGTGCCATGGGGACGTGCCCTAATTGTTTTGGGTCTAAGGGGGTCTGGTGAGTGTGATTCTTTTGGGGATACCTGTTTTTTTTGGTGAATAGACATCCACCATTTACCGCAGTATAGTACCGTACTGTATGTACCAGTAAACAGAGGAACAAATAAAACAATATAGGATCCGGTCTTATTTTTGGAGAAACCCGGTAGCAGATTTAGGTCAGTACCGCAAAGCCTCATGGGGAACGAAAAAACATTCCCATGGTCCACGTCTTGTCTAAGGGACAGGTCAATCGAGTCTGCAACACATCAAAAAAACTATAAAAAAAATGTAAACTGCAAGCTAAAAATGACTAAATAGTAAAAATTCTAGAGCAAGTCTCCTTAGCTGGATGTCCCTTTAAAGCCCCACACAGGAACCTGCTGCCAGCTGTTGACGATGCCAGTACACGGACCTGTCACTGGGCCTTAGGCGGCAGCAAATCGTTTTGTCACTCAATGTGGCCCCACACGAAGCCAGCTGTAGTGCTGCCACTTCTGTAACCCGATCTCCAAACCCATCTAGTTCAGACCACGTGGCTCCTGCTGTGACTGAAACGCATTAGCCTTGCTGTGCGCCCGCTGTCTTCGCCGTTGTGCCATCGGGCCGTGCTGGCAGCGCCACAACTTAGCAGTGAGCAGGGACATCTGTCAGCTCTGCCAAATGTCTACATTGAGGTTTAGCTGAGCCTACACTTAGTGGCGGTCTACGGTATAGAGTTGTGTATATACTGCTCACAGGCTGTGAAATCAATGACGGCTACAAGTAAATATTTATACCCGATGTGCGAATAGTCTGTGTCTATAGTAAAATGGACATGACATGTGGATAGGTTCCCATGTGTCTGCCGAGGGGACCAGATTCTCCAACTTTATGCTTCTGTTTGGAGATGGCGATGTTCACACGGCTGATTTGGATGCAGAATCCGCGTCTAAATCTGACCGCGAACCGCCCCGAGGAAAATCCACGTTGCAGTGCACACGGCGCTGATTTTCCACGCTGCAGATCTCTTTTCAGCAATGAAGAAATTCATCGCCGAAAAAGAACTAACATGTCAATTCCTGAATCCTCACATAGTAAATGGGGGCTAAAAACAGGGCTGTGGAGTCGGCAAGCCAAAGCCCCGACACCGACTCCTCAATTTCCCAAACCTCCGACTCCCTCATACACGGCGCATGTTTAAGTGATAACTTTACTGTAGTAAAATGGTTACATCCGGCTTTTTATCACCTTATGATACAATAATCAAGCTATTTAGGTAGAACAGACACTGACAAGCAAAAGGGTAACAATGTTTTCATCTTTTGAATGTGTAGAAGAGACCTGGGATCAGATTTTGGTCAAGATATGATTGAATCTGATTCAGAGCCCAGAAGGATTCAGGCAGAGCTGAAAGCCAAAAGGTGGATTTACAAACACTAACAAAATAATAAAAATTAACATTTTGATTTTTAGGAGCAAAACAGTAACAATGCAGTTACAGAAAAAAATCTGCAGAACTAAGCAAATGATAAATACTTGCAAGTCACATTTATGTATAAGATAGGCAAGATGACTGTATATAAAATTGCTCTTTTGCACTGCATCAAACTAACTGGACCAACTTATTATATATTTTGGGAGTCGGACCATTTTATGACGACTCCGACTCCTGCAAAATAGGCAACGACTCAGACTCCACGACTTCGACTCCACAGCCCTGGCTAAAAATCTGCCTCTGAATTCAGCATCAAAGCCACGTCTACTATTATACGCTGTGTGAACATACCGAAAGGGTAATGGCGGGGTGTATTTCGGCGCGTGATTGCGCTGCAGTATGCCTTGCAAATATGGTCATTGATAACCCTCATAGAGAGCTATGAATTACGTCAGTCTCCCCCGACACCTATCAAACAGCGGGGGTGATAGCAGTCAATGGGGTCGCCCCACCCCCATGACCAGCGGGCGTACTTCTAAAACACCCGGCGTATTGCGGCGCAAATATGTGAACATACTCTAACAAAGAGATTATTTACTTTGAGCTCTTTAGCCCTCGACTCTATAGATTACATCTCCTGCACTCATGTCAGTGCAATTAGAAGAGCTGGGAATATAGAGCTGATATGCTAGTCACTGCTATAGAACCACCTACAGCCTAACCAGCAAGTGTGAAAAAGAATGAATCTGAAACTGCCTGTGAAACAGCATGGGAAGATCTCTCCTTAGGCAGAGCGCCTATATAGGCGTGTGGAGATTCAAAATTGCCTTTTGCACTCCACGAAGTATCTGCATATCACAAGGCATTATGGGAAAGGAGCTGAGAAGCTCAGGCGCCCTCTGTTGGATGTAACAAATGCTCAGAAAGGCAAGATCTCTCCTTAGGGAGAGTGCCTATATAGGCGTGTGGAGATTCGAAATAGCCGTGAAACAGGATGGTGAGACAACCCCTTTAATAGGAAAAATGCTCCCTAACAGACCCTCAGCTATGGATTTATCAAGCTCCTAGACCAGGGGGTCTGCAACGTGCGGCTCTCCAGCTGTTGGGAAACTACATCTCCCATCATGCCCGCTGATATAGATTATATAAATGCATGAGGAGAGTTGTAGTTTCCCAACAGCTGGAGAGCCGCACGTTGCAGACCCCCTGTCCTACATATTAGGGGCGAGATGTCCGAAAATTGGCGGTGCTACGTCAGTTTTTAGGCGCATTAAATAATTGTAAAGTACTCCAGAAAGTCCGACCCTATCAAAAATCTGGCATCAGTTAAACCTTGCATAGTAAATACAATGCGCCTAAAAATTATGCGCTGTGCGCCTCCCTAACGAAATGTGCCTATGGAGGCGCATAGCACATCATTACAAGTGTATATGTGTCAGGCGCATTTCACATTTTACAAGTATGCGTTAGGCGCGTCACAAGTATGCGTTAGGCGTGTCACAAGTATGCGTTAGGCGCGTCACAAGTATGCGTTAGAAGCATGCGTTAGGCGCGTCACAAGTATGCGTTAGGCGCGTTACAAGTATGCGTTAGAAGCATGCGTTAGGCGCGTCACAAGTATGCGTTAGAAGCATGCGTTAGGCGCGTAACAAGTATGCGTTAGGCGCGTTACAAGTATGCGTTAGAAGTATGCGTTAGGCGCGTTACAAGTATGCGTTAGGCGCGTTACAAGTATGCGTTAGGCGCGTTACTAGTATGCGTTCGGCGCGTTACTCGTATGAGTTTGGCGCGTTACAAGTATGCGTTAGGCGCGTTACAAGTATGCGTTAGAAGTATGCGTTAGGCGCGTTAGAAGTATGCGTTAGAAGTATGCGTTAGGCGCGTTAGAAGTATGCGTTAGAAGTATGCGTTAGAAGTATGCGTTAGAAGTATGCGTTAGAAGTATGCGTTAGAAGTATGCGTTAGGCGCGTCACAAGTATGCGTTAGGCGCGTCACAAGTATGCGTTAGGCGCGTCACAAGTATGCGTTCGGCGCGTCACAAGTATGCGTTCGGCGCGTCACAAGTATGCGTTCGGCGCGTCACAAGTATGCGTTCTGCGCGTCACAAGGTTGCGTTCGGCGAGTGACAAGTTTGCGTTCGGCGCGTTACAAGTATGCGTTCGGCGCATTTCATATACTTGTAATGATAAGCTATGCGCCTCCATGCGTGATGTGCCTTTATAGGGGCATTACATACTCTACCAATGAAATGTTTTGTGCCGAGATTAGCGCTAATCGCGGAACATAGCATATCATTAGAAGCGTATGTAATGCCCCTATCGAGGTACATCGTGCACGGAGGTGCATAGCTTATTATTACAAGTATATGAAATGTGCCTAAAACAGAGTAGTAAAATGTGAAATGCGCCTAACACATACTTGTAATGATGTGCTATGTGCCTAGGTGGGCTGTGTTGTGGGGGCGCACAGCGCATAATTTTTAGGCGCATTACAATGTGTCGGTCCCGGCATATAATGCGCCTAGTGTTGGTGTACGACAGTTCATTTACATCCAAAATATGGCGTCAAAAGCGGTTTTAGCGCAAAATAGACCAAAAACTGGCGCTGCCGTGTTGGGAAATGTCGCCCTAGATTTTGAACAAATCTAGTTGATCATCGTCGGCCGCACTGACTACGACTATGGCCATTTTTGCACACTGCTGAGAACGGGGCGGAAACGTCTGCACTCCTGCATATATGAAATAAATATCCAACCATGCTAATCTGTCCAATGTATTGCTACAAACATACATTGACATATAGCGAGACCCTTGTGTATAGTTGGTTAAAACCGCAATAAGATGTCACTGATACTATTTATAGTCATCACCTCAGCTCTGTCCTAACTTCCCACGGCCCCAAATCCTCTAATCCCACACACTTCCTGCAGGCAGAGGGGGGGAGCGATACTACTGGAGATGCACTTATACACAGTTATTATGGAGAGGCCACCAGATTCTCATTGTCACGGTGAGAAGTCCCAGCGACAATAGGGACAACGCGGACAATAGGGACAACGCGGAACAAAGCTTGGTGTATGCATATTTATATAGGTGCTTATAAGGGTAACATCTGGCCCTCACAGACGCTCGGCTCCCGGGAACCCCCCAAATATTCTTTAATAGATAGAGAGTAATTAGGTGACTGTTTGATCAGCCCATGCTCAGTACATACACCCGCGTCCATTACTCAAACATGCTCCCCTTGTTAATGTGTTGTCATGACGCCAGAAAACCAACATGGCCGACACCCCATAGAGACAAGGCCAGGCAAACATCCAACTCTTGGGAATGGTTAACAGGGGGGGCACAGCTGTGACTGTCACAGAGCCCCCCTGCAACAAATACATCCCCCAGTGTAATAATGAGCGTCTGCCAATCCTTCAATCTATAGGAAATGGGGAACGGACAAGATTAGAAAGTCTTCATATTATAAAACTTTCTGCAAACATCCATTTTTGTAGGGCTCAGTGCGAATCTGGGTTGCGATTTCCGTTTTTTCTGTTCCATCATAGAAACAGAACAAAATTGAAATGACACCGGTGCTAGATCCGTTACGAGACAGACACCAATGGCGTCCGAGGGCCCCTAACCCAATCTCATATACCTGTAATGGCTGCCAGCCCCAGAGGGAGCCTACGCGTAACGCGTGTCGCGACTGTATGAGATTACAGGTATATGAGATTGGGTTAGATTGTTCATGGTTTCTATGGGTTAATAGTCTAATATATGTGTTTGGGGATTTGTATTTTGTGTCACTTGATTTAGATTACTCTATTACAAGTACCCCATACTATTGAACATGGTTTGATAAGTGAATATCATGAACAGTCTCAATGTAAGATTACGTTTTGTTTTACTTGAATGAAATCTGCACCGATCCATGTCTGTTTTATTGGCTTCTGTGTATCCCTGTTCAGTTACTAATTGGTGTGTTTTTAAATATTTTCATATTTTTTATTTAATATTTAATAAAAGTAATTCTTTTTAGTCAGTAGTTGTTTTGCAGTAGAAGCCAGTTCTGTAGCTATAGCGACCAGTGCTGGCAGCCTATCAGGAGAGACCAAACAGGTCTGTAGCCATAGCGACCTGAGGAGCTGATGCAGCCCATACAAGAGGGGATATCTAGAAATAGGTAGGAGACTGTTAATGGACACATATTGCAAAGTGACTTGTTTTTGCAAAATCTTTAACATAAAATGCAGCAATCCCTGTAGTGAGACAACCCCTTTAAGAACAAACCTACAGTCCCTATCCCGTTTGTAACCCGGGGACTGCCTGTAGTAAAAATTCACTATAATTGATGACTCTTGACGCATTTGCGCACTGATAATGGGCCTGCCCTCTTTTTTTTTTGTGCAGTGTGCAACATGTCGAACGATGCGCTATGTGCTCATCTGCGCGTATTTCCATTTAAGTCAATGCGACCTTCATATCACTTTTATTTCACGCGTTTTGATGTATACTTGCGGAAAAAAAGTCATCAAAATCCGCACAAAAAGCTGGCGTGTGAGCCCGGCCTTGCAGAGACCATATGTATCACAATGCCTTATACTATATGATAAAACGGCCGCGTGTTGATCCTTTTTTCTAACTTTTTACCCCAGTTAGTTGGTTTACTTTGCGTCAATAATTGCACCAAAATTTCAGTGCATAACGTTATACTCTATGCCGTGGCTCATTCTGACGAACCAGACCCCTTTAATCTCAGCCACACACCCTTTGTTAGCTGCACCGCAAAAGTGTCTAAAAACTGCCTACAACAACACATAATATAGTGTAAGACATGTACAGCTGAACCTTGACACAAACTGCAAAAAAATTGGGGCACAACTGTTATATTAAGGATAGGTTCACACAGCGTTTTGCAGGCTTAATTCAGCACATACTGTGCACGCCGCAATACGCCTGTTGCTTCAGAAGCGCTCCCACTGACGTCACTTCTTTCTCCCGGCGCGCAATATGCGTTGGGGAAGACGGCAAGTAATCATAGATCTTAATGAGAGCTATGAATTACCGTATTTGCGAGGCATAACTCGGGCGTATTGCAACACAGTTACATGCCGAAATACGCCCCGCAGATGTGCCGTGTGAACATACCCTAAGGGCATGTCCCCTGCACGGGTTCTCTGCCGGTTTTTCAGGCGGTTTGCGGTTTTGCAGACCGCCTGAAAAACGGGGGGAAAAGAACAAACGGGCTCTATGGAAAAAACCCTGCAGCTCCCCGTGCAGGGTTTTTCCGCCGGGGGTTTTGCCCGGGGGGTCCCCCCCCAAAACATTGTAAGCACTTCTTCCTCCGGTTTCCGGGAAAATTTGGGTTCTCAATTGAAGGGGGGAAAAAAAACCCCCCCCCCTCCCCCCCGTGGGGGTGGGGACGGCCAAAAACAGTGAAATACCGGGCGTATAACCACCCATTTGGCACTTTTCCATGGAACCACCCAAATGTGCAAAATTTTCAGTAGTTGGAACCACCTTGACACGAGGCAATATGAATTTCCCTTTAGACTTAAAGGGGTTGTCTCCTTATAAGCTCTCGGGCCCAAGTCATGAGGGCGGTTTATTTGAGGGGGGCTTCTTGTCTGCCTCTTCTCCTCCCCCTTCCCCCCTCCCCCCAACACAGAAAAACTTCCCTTAATTCAAAGGGGGGGGGGTTTGCTGCCAGAGTTAACCTGTTGGTGCCTGCCTAGGTCTGCTGCGCTCTTGCTGTTTCCTCCCTCAGGAGACAGAAGGGGGCTGTCTATGAGTTGGAGCAATTATTCCTATCCCCCCGCTTAGCTACAAATCTGCACATCCCCAGCAACAAAAGACCCGGTCGAAAAACCCAGGGCACTGTGAAGTGTTACATACTCAGGTTTGGTGGTTTCACTAGTACACCAAGCATGAACCCTTCAATCCCCCCTGATCTTTTATAGTATTATTTGTTCCCCCCACGCCACTTGTTATATAAACAAGGGCCGCTGTCACACTGTGTAGAGAGCAGGAGGAAGCGGACACACGGGGTTAATCCAGGCGCACCCCACAGAGCCGGGCCTCCCCCCCCCTCCCCACTCAGAAGCATTCTGGCGGGGGGGCTCTCTGCTCTGACCTTTTTCAGAAGGTGATGAGTCATACAGACCTGACACCCAGGAGAAGGATCAAAGGGTGGGGCCAAATTTGAGAAGCTGATTACCCACAAAGGGCTTATCAAAATCAGTGGACTTTTGGGAAAACTATAGCAAAGTGTTTGTTTTTTAAAGGATCTTTTTTTAAAACCCCCAACTTGTAGCGAACAACCCCTTTAAGCCCTATTTTGGGCCTTAAAGGGATTTTCCAACAAGATTTTCAGAGCTTCAGCTCAGTTCAACCTAGCTACCAGCCGACCATGTAACAGAATGGGGGGGGTTTTTGGAGCCATTTCCGATTCTTTCTATGGGGTTCCCAAAACCAAGCAGGGGCCCGGATGACGGGGGGCAAAGGGAGGCGGGCCGCCTAGAAACCCCCTTTATCCAGGCAGAAAAGTGGCCGCAAAGAGGCATGGAGTTTTGGGGAAAAATTTTATTGGGGGGGGCGTATATGCTTTATGTCCCAGGGGACCAAACCTTGTCCCAGTCCTGTAAAAGCACACTCACCCGGAACTCCCATAGAGCTTAAGCGTAGTTCCAAACACATTTTTTCAAACACCACTAACAAAAATGCTACTAAAATGGAATAAGTTTTTTCAATAATTTTTTGAGGCAAAATTTGATGGCAGTTGAGAGTCAGTAGGCAAAAGAAAGGCACTAAAGTCATGGCTTTTTTTTTTCTTAGAAATTTTTTGGGGCCTTGTCAGTTCTTTCAAAATGCAACAGGCTGTAGGTATTGCATCTTTTTTCTCTCCCTATAAACTTCCATTGTTCTTTTTCTGCACCAAAAAAAGATGTGTGCAGATTTTATTTTTGCGGTGTTTTTCCACACCGTATATCATGTGATAGATCACATGTTTTGTGATGCGAAAAATACACCAGGAAAAAAAGCAAAAAAAAAAAAAAATGCATCTACCTATAAACAATTTATGCAAAAAAAAATAAAAAGACCTACAAAAACTGCATGAAAAAAAAACAACAAAAAACCCATATATCCTTAGAGTATGTTCACACGGCATGTTGGATCCCCTTTTGGATTTGAAAAAAAGATTAAAAAACCTACAAAATCCAAACACATACAACACACATCCCAATACGCGGGATTTTGCTGCAGCAGGGTCGCACCCTATAGTTTTAAATA